>SJYA01012040.1:0-17257 GCA_006410615.1 Neotragus moschatus
ACTTTAAATAGCCAAAGCAATCTTGAGAAAGAAGACTGGAACTGGAAGAATCAACCTGCCTGACTTCAGGCTATACTACAAAGCTACAGTCATCGAGACAGCATGGTACTGGCACAAAGACAAGAAACATAGATCAATGGAACAAAATAGAAAGCCCAGAAATAAATCCATGTACCTATCTTTATCTTTGATAAAGGAGGCAAGAATACACAATGGAGAAAAGACAATCTCTTTAACAAATGGTGCTGGGAAAACTGGTCAACCACCTGCAAAAGAATGAAACTAGAAATACTTTCTAACACCATATACAAAGTAAACTCAAAATGGATTGAAGATCTAAATGTAAGACCGGAAACTATAAAACTCCTAGAGAAAAACGTAGGCAAAACACACTCTGATGTAAATCATAGCAGGATCCTCTATGACCCACCTCCCAGAGTAACGGAAATAGGAGAGAGGCGGAGGTTCAGGATGGGGAACACGTGTATACCTGTGGCAGATTCATATTGATGTATGGCAAAACCAATACAATATTGTAAACTAATTAATCTCCAATCAAAATAAATAAATTTATTTAATTAAAAAAACTCACAATGATGTACCATCACTTGCCAGTCAGAATCGCTGCTATCCAAAAGTCTATAAACAATAAATGCTGGAGAGGGTGTGGAGGAAAGGGAACTCTGTTAGTGGGAATGCAAACTAGTACAGCCACTATGGGGAACAGTGTGGAGATTCCTTAAAAAACTGGAAATAGAACTGCCTTATGACCCAGCAATCCCACTGCTGGGCATACACACTGAGGAAACCAGAATTGAAAGAGATACATGTACCCCAATGTTCATCGCAGCACTGTTTAAAACAGCCAGGACATGGAAGCAACCTAGATGTCCATCAGCAGATGAATGGATAAGAAATCTGTGGTACATATACACAATGGAATATTACTCAGCTATTAAAAAGAATGCATTTGAATCAGTTCTAATGAGGTGGATGAAACTGGAGCCTATTATACAGAGTGAAGTAAGCCAAAAAGAAAAACACCAATACACTATATTAATGCATATATACGGAATTGAGAAAGATGGTAACAATGACCCTATATGTGAAACAGCAAAAGAGACACAGATGTAAAGAATTTTGGACTCTGTGGGAGAAGGCGAGGGTGGGATGATTTGAGAGAATAGCATTGAAACATGTATATTATCATATGTAAAGTAGATTGCCAGTCCAGGTTTGATGCATGAGACAGAGTGCTCAGGGCCAGTGCACTGGGATGACCCAGAGGGATGGGGAGGGAGGTGGGAGGGGGGTTCAGGATGGGGAACACATGTACACGCATGGCTGATTCATATGAATGCATGGCAAAAACCACCACAATATTGTAAAGTAATTAGCCTCCACTTAAAACTTAGAAAAAAAAAAAAAAAGAATTTTCCACAGTTTTTGTGATCCACACAAAGGTTTAGGTGTATTCAATAAAGCAGAAGTAGATGTCTTTCTGGAACTCTCTTGCTTTTTCTATGATACAACGGATGCTGGCAATTTGATCTCTCTTCCTCTGCCTATTCTAAAACCAGATTGAACATCAGGAAGTTCTTAGTTCATGTGCTGTAGAAGCCTTACTTGGAAATTTTTGAGCAATACTTTGCTAATGTGTGAGGTGAGTGCAATTGTGCGATAGTTTGAGCATTCTTTGGCATTGCCTTTCTTTGGGATTGGAATGAAAACTGACATATTCCAGTCCTGTGGCTACTGCATAGTTTTCCAAATTTGCTGGCATACTGAGTGCAGCACTTTTACAGCATCATATTTTACGATCTGAAATAGCTCAACTGGAATTCCATCACCTCCACTAGCTTTGTTTGTAGTGATGTTTCCTAAGTTCCACTTGACTTTGCACTCCAAGATGTCTGTCTCTAGGTTAATGATGACATCATCATGTTTATCTGGGTCATGAAAATCTTTTTTGTATAGTTCTTCTATGTATTCTTGCTACCTTTTCTTAATATCATGCACTTCTGTTAGGTCATCCTGTTTCTGTCCTTTATTGTGCCCAGCTTTGCATGAACTCATCCCTTTTCTTGAAGAGATTTCTGGTATTTCTCTTTCTATTGTTTTACTCTATTTCTTTGCATTGATCACTTAGGAAGGCTTTCTTCTCTCTCCTTGCTATTCTTTGGAACAAGTCATTCAGATGATTATATCTTTCCTTTTCTCCTTTGCCTTTAGCTTCTCTTCTTTTCTCAGCTATTTGTAAGGTGTTGTCAGACAACCATTTTGCCTTTTTGCATTTCTTTCTCTTGGGGATGGTCTTGATCTCTGCCTCCTGTACAATGTCTCGAACCTCTGTCAATAGTTCTTCAGGCACTCTATCAGATCTAATCCCTTCAATCTATTTGTCACTTCTACTGTATAATCGTAAGGGATTTGATTTAGGTCATACCTGAATGGTCTAGTAGTTTTCCCTACTTTCTTCAATTTCAGTCTGTGGCAATAAGGAGTTCATGATATGAGTCACAGTCAGCTCTCAGTCTTTTTTTTTTTTTTTTTTTTTGCTGACTGTATAGAGCTTCTCCGTCTTTAGCTGCAAAAAATATAATCAATCTGATTTCAGTACTGATCATCTGGTGATGTTCATGTGTAGAGTCTTCTCTTGTGTTGTTGGAAGAGGGTGTTTGCTGTGACCAGTGCATTATCTTGGCAACACTCTGTTAGCCTTTGCCCAGCTTCATTTTGTACCCTAAGCCCAAACTTCCCTGTTATTCCAGGTATCTCTTGACTTCCTACTTTTGCATTCCTATGATGAAAAGGACACCTTTTTTGGGTGTTAGTTCTCAAAGGTCTTGTACATCATCATAGAACCATTCAACTTCAGCTTATTCAGCAGTAGCGGTTGGGGCATACACTTAGATTACTGTGATATTGAAAGGTTTGCTTTGGAAATGAATAGAGATCATTCTGTCATTTTTGAAGCTGCACCCAAGTACTTCATTTCAGACTCTTTGTTGACTGTGAGGGCTATTCCATTTGTTCTAAGGGATTCTTGCCCACAGTAGTAGATATAATTGTCATCTGAATTAAAATTGCCCATTCCAATTCATTTTAGCTCACTGATTCAAAACAGGGCTTTTTAATATTAAAAGACACTGTCAAGCCCAAAGCCAACTGCATTTTTTCCTGTGTTATCTTCTGTGACTTTCATAGTTTTTCATTTTACATTTAAATCTGGGATCCATTTTGAGTTAATTTTTGTGAAAGGTGTAAGATCTGTGTTTAAATTCATTTATTTCCATATATATATCCTGTTATTCCAGCACCGTTAGTTGAAATGATCATCCTTTATCCGTTGAATTGGCTTTGTTCTTTTGTCAAAGATCAATGACTATCCTTGTGTGGATCTATTTCTGTGCTATTTTTTTCTGTTCCATTTATCCATTTGTCTATTCTTTTGCCAGTACTATACTGTCTTGACTACTGTAGCTCATAGTGAGTTTTGAAGTCAAATAATGTCAATCCTCCAACTTTGTTCCTCCCTTTTAATACTGTGTTGGCTGTTTTGAGTGTTTGCCTTTCCATGTAAATTTTAAATTTTAGTATCAGTTGGTTGATTTCCACAAAGTAACCTGCTGGAAATTTTATGGGAATTGCCTTGAACTATAGATCAATTTCAGAAGAATTGACACCTTGTTACCTTACGTGGAGTCTCTCCATTTATTTAGTTATTATTTGATTTCTTTTAACAGAGTTTTATAGCTTCCCTCATATAGATCTTGTACATATTTTGTTAGATTTGTGACTAAGGTTTTTTTTTGGGGGGGGAGGGGTGCTAAAAAATCACTGCAGATGGTGATTGCAGCCATGAAATTTAAAGACACTTACTCCTTGGAAGGAAAGTTATGACCAACCTAGATAGCATATTCAAAAGCAGAGACATTATTTTGCCAACAAAGGTCCGTCTAGTCAAGGCTATGCTTTTTCCAGTAGTCATGTATGACTGTGATAGTTGGACTGTGAAGAAAGCTAAGCGCTGAAGAATTGATGCTTTTGAAATGTGATGTTGGAGAAGACTCTTGAGAGTCCCTTGGACTGCAAGGAGATCAAACCAGTCCATTCTAAAGGAGATCAGTCCTGGGTGTTCTTTGGAAGGAATGATGCTAAAGCTGAAACTCCAGTACTTTGTCCACCTCACGCGAAGAGTTGACTCATTGGAAAAGACTCTGATGCTGGGAGGGATTGGGGGCAGGAGGAGAAGGGGATGATAGGGGATGAGATGGCTGGATGGCATCACCAACTCGATGGACGTGAGTTTGAGTGAACTCCGTGAGTTGGTGATGGACACGGAGGCCTGGCGTACTGTGATTCATGGGGTCACAAAGAGTCAGACACTACTGAGCAACTAAACGGAACTGAACTGAAGGAAAGAGAATTTTTAAAAGAAAATAAAATTAGAAAGTATGGCAATTACAGAGGGATAAAGTAAGAGAAGAACAATTAAGCTGCAAGGCATAATTCCAATCATAAAATACCAAAAGAACAGAATACAGTTTTCTAAAAGGCATGAAAAAATCCCAAAGTCTTCCTTTGAAAGAAACATGCAGGAAAGAAGCTGAGATTTACAAGGAGAGCCCAAAACACAGTTCAGGGCTGGAGCAGCTTTTTGCAGAACAGACTGCACAGCCAGCAGGCCCTTACCATCTGCCCTACACCATGCCCTGAGAATGGACCCCGGCCAGATGAGAGAAGACCAAGGGAAGAAAAGGCACATGTGCAGCCCCGCAGACCCTGAATCTCTCTTCCACTGGTCAGAAAGTCAAGTCAAGGGTCTGAGATGTCACCTCTTCTGAGAAAGCACGGGCTCTCAGACTGGGGAAATGCCAATCCCTGTCAAAAATTAGACACCTCATCTCACACTTGAGGATAACTAGCATGAATGAAATACTTTTAGCCAAATGTTGTTTACCAAGTGCAACTGCCGTAATACTTTCGCCTGGGGGAAAAGTCTGTTGAAAAGCTTCTTGGTAGAAGAGACTGGGTTTCAGAGAATAGAAAATAAATGAGACAATCAAACTTCTCTGAGGAGAGATGAACAGAGATATGGGGTGGAGGGATGCTAAGAGAAAGGGGAGGAGAGTAATAGAAAGAAAACAAAACAGAAGACAGAGCAGATGGCATGCATCAGAGGGACTATGCTCTAGAGCCAAATATCTAACTCCATGGGGTCTGGGCCATTTCAAGGCTTTTGGGTGCTAGCAAATAAATTGACTCCCTTCATTTTTCTATCCCAATAGTTATATCTCCTATTCCTAATTGCTTTGTGTGAAATCAAGGTTTGGGAGGGAAATCCAGAAATGGGGGCTGCATTCCACATCTGAGTCAGCACAGAGAAGAGAAACACACCATAAGAGGTAAAACAGAAGTGATCTCAAATTACTACAGAGTCAGTGATTCAAAGCCAGTCGTGAATACAGAAATACAAATTTCAGGGGACATTTGGAAATTTTGGAGAAATATAGGATATGATGATCAAATTCTCAAGTTGGTACATAAGAAACAAAAATGCTCCTTTTTTAAAATGAATGGCAACCAATGTTAATTGAATGTTTACCATGTCTCAGTCTTGTATCAAGCAATTGACAAGAATTGTATCCTTTATCCCTATAATTCTATGAGGATAGCACTCATCTTTATTTGCAAATAAGAAAATTGATATTAGAAAGTAATAACTTTTCCAAGGGCATCCAATAAGGGACAAGCCAAAATCTGAGCTCAGACTGTCTTGACTCCAGAATCCAAAACTCATCTGGGATGGTTGATAACACTTTCTCTATGTCCACTGGCCAGAATGACTCACAACTAAGAGGTCTTATGAGTCACTGATATTGAAACTAGACTTATTGTTCAGGCCACTAAACCATCTCCCTGTTGCAAAATCCACAGAGCTGCCTTCTGAGTCACAAAAGAAGTAGAACCCAGTTGCTTTATTTTTTTTTTAATAGAATAGTTAATATGAATTGTGCACAAGTCAGATGCTCTTAACCCCCCTTTTGGACTCTGTGGGAGAGGGAGAGGGTGGGATAGTTTGGGAGAATGGCATTGAAATATGTATAACACCATATATGAAATGAATCGCCAGTCCAGGTTCGATGCATGATACTGGATGCTTGGGGCTGGTGCACTGAGATGACCCAGAGGGATGGTACGGGGAGGGAGGAGAGAAGGGGGTTCAGGATGGGGAACACGTGTATACCTGTGGCAGATTCATGTTGATGTATGGCAAAACCAATACAATATTGTAAAGTAATTAACCTCCAATTAAAATAAATAAATTTATATACATTTTAAAACATTTTTAAATAAATAAAAAATTTTAAAAACCCTCCTTGGAACTTAATTTTTCTCTACAGCTCTTATCAGCATTTGACATCTTGCATTTAACTTATTGATTGGTTTATTATGTCTTCCCCAACTAGTTGTCCCTAACAGCAGAGATTTTTGTTCTATTTATTAGTCCTTGATAAATATTTGTTGATTGAGCCTTAATATTTATCCAATGGTATAACAATTTGGAGATGTTTGTTTTAAAAAAAATTTTTTTTAAACATACACAATATAAAGAACATAGTGGTTGTCTGACAACATTTCTGTCAAGATTAAGTATGACAAAGTATATAATACGTCAGCATCTTAGTTCTCTGTCTTGCTATGAAAAAAAAGCAATTCTTCATCCCAACTGCTTCGGTCCAACTCATGCAAGGTTTTCGCCATCTTTTATGTCTGTTGGCAATTTTCTGAACATACCTTTGTTCAGAAGGAAAAATAGAGATGGAAAAATTCAGTGTATAAGACCACAAGTGCTTTTGACCTTGACACAAAGGCAAACTGGGTCAAATTAAATCGATTTAGATAATGGCAAGGTTAAAAGTAATTACTGAAATCTGTTCCCTAAACTTCAGATTTTTTCTTGAAGCAGTGAATGATAGAAGTTGCTCATTGACAAAAAGCCTTGAAAAATTGTCATTTTGATTTTCAAAGTAAATGTCTGTTAAAGGTTTGAAATTTGTTGGTGCTATCATTTTACTATTGTCAAAAATGAAAGTGATTTTTGGTTGAGTCTGCATTATTGATCTGTGTAATGATTTCTGTCACTCCGAAGCGGGAACTGCTCCAGGGATCCTGTGTAACTGAGACATCTTTGATGTGGTTCCCTTAACTCATTTCCCTGAGAGGCGTGGTGACACAGCCAGGTTAGTGGGATGGCAGCTCTATCTCAGGCTGTGAGATGAGTGCCCTCTCCTGCAGAAGCTGACAGGTCCCTAGATCTGCCTTCTGCCTTCAAGTTTTCCTGGAGGGTTGGTATCACGGAATCTTATTGGAATTCAAGAATAGAGATATAGGACCCTAATTTCTCTCCATCCCATCAGTGTCACATAGAGTATTTTATGGATTTAAGTGACTATTATGAAGCCTCTTTGGCCTTGAAAAAGGTTTTTCTTTCTAAGCCTTGGCTTCCTTTTCCATCAAATGGGGGTGAGGATAGGTTGTCTTCTTCACTGAATGAAAAAATGAAGCTAGTGCCTGGCACATGGCCTTCAGAGCAAGTGCTCAACCAGCAGCAACTGTGGCTCTGTGTCATTACTCTCATAACAACTTCACACAACCTTGCTCTCTCCCACTGAGAGTCCTCAGGCAGTGTTCTCTCCCAGTTTCAATATCATGTTGGCTGCCTCAGCCAAGTTGTCTCTGAGGGAGTTTTGCCCAGACACTTCTGAGCCCACTGTTTCAGGGAATCTTGTCTTGTCTTAGGTCTCATATCCCTTCACAAGAGATGGAAACAGGGGTCCAGTAGGATGTGATGCTTAGAGAATTCTTCTCAAGTCCCGACAGGTCCTCCTCTCCTCTGATGACGCTGTTTCATCTGTAAGCAGCATACAGAGAACCACTTTTGACCTATCAGAGGAGGAGAGGTGCAGAAACTAATAGGTAAACATTAGTGAGACCTTTGACATCATCTGACAAAAGGTTTCCAGGATGGCATCTGCAAGGAGCTTCATGGGTTTCTGTTTTTGCACATTGGTTTCTTATTCCTTAAGCAGGATGAGAGACACCGAATGATGATCTCATGGCTGGAAGGCCCATAGCATTTAGTCCAGATGTCTGGGGAGCCCTGACCAGGGGCCAAGGAAGGCTTTCAAGCAGGGATTGTGACCCACTGAAAATGTACCTAGTTTTTGTTATGTGTATGTGTGCGGAGAGAGGTCCACAGTGCCCAAATCCCTTGATTTTACACATGAAGAAATTAAGGGCTGAATAAAACAGGTGGGGTTTTCTCCAAACTAATTTAAAAGTGGTTTCATCTAAATTACAGTAGGGTTCCTGTTACGAGGAGTCAGGGGGAAACCACCTTATTATTTACATATCTTTTTTTCCATCTTTCAGGCAGATTCTCTCAGAATCTAGCAAGTTTACCAAGAATCTCCAAAGCCTCCCTGCCACTCATACACTACTCTCCGCTATGAAGAATCCAGTCACTAGATTTAGCAAACAACAATAAAAACACCAGCAACAAAACAAGAGGAAGCCTCATTAAATTGGAATTTCACATATACAATTAACAGTGTGTTAGTATAACTACGTTCCGTTTCTGAAATTCAGATGTAACTGAGCAGCCCTCAGAAGTATCGGGCCACAGCCCTGACCTGGAGCACATTTAGGGAAGGTTCTCCTATAGTTGCTAACTAAGCACAAAGTGGTCTTGGAGCAGAGACCAAGACCTGCAGATTGGCCTCCAAGTCTTGGAGGACCCTAAGGGAAGCACATGAATCCATGACCCACAGGTTAAGCAGTAATTTTCTAGTCTAAGGTGGGTGAGGGAAATTTCTATAAGCTGAGGGAAAACTGAAACTCAGGGGTCAAAATATAGCTCCCTCTGACCTAAAGATAGTAAGAGGTGAAGTGGAGGTTCCCTCTCTCCTGCAGAGGTCACAATATCCAGAGCTGGGGACCACCAGGCTGATGTGGGCTCTCACGACACCTCTCAGTAAATCAGAAAAGAGCTTCTTTCATAGGTAGAAACGTCTAATACCTAAATTAGTTTCTCAGTATTAATAATTATTGAAATAATGTCAACCTATATGGCTTTTGTAAACTCACTTCTTGAATATAAAATTATGGAAAATGTAATCATAGTTGATTCTAAACTCAAGGTCACCAGGCCATAAAATGATTACACTCAATATCTTGCTTTCATGGTAATGCTTACTTGTCCCAATACCTTGTTAACTGGGGAAATTGTTGCTACATTTGCCTGCCTGTCTTGTGACATTTTAGGCTTTGAGTCTTTTAAAATAAGCTTTAATTCTGAGAAACTGTATTGGCAGAGTTAAATATATCCTGAAAGCTACAGAAGCATGCAGAAAGGCATCTGATAAGCTATTGCTGCAAATATATTAAAATATACTAACAGATGCCATGTAGTATTTTAGAAAGTAACCTGAGGCTTTTAGCTGCTCTTTTGTTGATATTCATCAATATCATATTGCTTATATATGTTGAACATATTTTTTCATAAATTACATAGTACAGTACTACACAGCCATTATCATTCTCAAACACATGGCATCTGAATCACTGAGAAGGTCATGATACTGAGTGTCATAAACCTGTATTTGAAAGACAGCACTGTTGTAGTAAATATAGGAAAAAAAATTTCACTTTCAAATTAATTTTGGATTATAGTTGGGAATAATATAGTTGGGACTCTTGAGAGTCCCTTCAACTGCAAGGAGATCCAACCAGTCCATCCTAAAGGATATCAGTCCTGAGTGTTTATTGGAAGGACTGATGTTAAAACTGAAACTCCAATACTTTGGCCACCTCATGCGAAGAACTGACTCATTTGAAAAGACCCTGTTGCTGGGAAAGATTGCAGGCAGGAGGAGAAGGGGACAACAGAGGATGAGATGGTTGGATGGCATCATCAACTTAATGGACATGAGTTTGGGTAAACTCCGGGAGTTGGTGATGGACAGGGAGGTCTGGCATGCTGCAGTCCATGGCGTCACAAAGAATCAGACATGACTGAGCAACTGAACTGAACTGAACTGATAGTTGGTATGATTACAGGATTTGGTGATTAAATGAGTTTTCACTATACCCTTTCTAATGTTTCGTTCATCAGTGTAGGGGATCTATAAGTTGTTTAGCATCAATAATATATATTTTATAAATACTACCTCTTTGAGGTAAAATTGTATTATATGCAGTTGATATCATATGTATAGAAAACCCTAAAGACGCCATACAAAACTTACTAGAACTAATAAATGAACTCAGCAAGGTAACAATATACAAGATTAACATTCAGAAATCAGTTGCATTTCTTTACACTTAACAATGAAATATCAGAAAGAGAAAGTGAAAAAACAATTTCTCTTAAAACCATATTAAAAAATACTGAGGAATAAACCTTATCAAGGAGGTGAAAAACTCCTTATGCTGAGAACCATAAAACAGCGAAAAAGGAAATTGAAAATGATTCAAAGAAATGAAAAGATATCCCATGCTATTGGATTGGAAGAATTAATGTTGTTAAAATGACAATACTATCCAAAGCAACCTATAGATATAATGCTATCTGTTCCAAATTACCCATGACATCTTTTACAGAACAAGAACAAATAATCCTAAACTTTATGAGGAGCTATGAAAGACCCAAAACTGCCAAAGCAGTCCTGAGGGAAATGAACAAAATTGGAGGCATGACCCTTCCAGACTTCAGACAATGCTACAAAGCTACAGTAATCAAAACACTGTGGTACTGACCCAAAAACATACACATTGATCAATGGATGAAGAGAATCTTCAAAAGAAATGAAGAGAAAGTTCAGAAATACACCTACACACCTACAGACAATTAATCTTTGACAAAGGAGGCAAGAATATACAATGCAAATAACACAGTCTCTTCAGCACATGGTGCTGGAAAAGCTGGACAGCTGCATGTAAATCAAAGAAGTTAGAACACACTCTAACATCATGCCCCAAAACAAACTAAAAATGGCTTAAAAACATGACACCATAAAACTCTTAGAGGAAAGCACAGGCTAAACATTCTCCAACATAAATCATACCAAAGTTTTCTTAGGTCAGTCTCCCAAGGCAATAAAAATAGAAGCAAAAAAATAAACAAGTGGGACCTAATCAAACTTATAAACTTCTGCATAGCAAAGGGAACCATAAACAAAATGAAAAAACAACCTACAGACTGGGAGAAAATATTTCCAAATGATGTGACAGACAAGGGCTTAATCTCCAAAATATACAAACATCTCATACGATTCAATAACAACAACAAAGAAAAACCAAACAATCAAATTAAAAAATTGGCAGAAAACCTAAGTAGACATTTCTCCAAAGAAGATATACAGGTGGCCAACAAGTACATGAAAAGATGTTCAACATCACTAATTATTAGAGCAATGCAAATCAAAACTACAGTGAGGTACCACCTCACATCAGTCAGAATGGCCATCATCAAAAAGTTTACAAATAATAAATGCTGGGGAGGGTGTGGATAGAAAGGAACCCTCCTACACTGTTGGTGGGAATGTAAATTGGTGCAATCACTTTGGAAAGCAGTATGGAGGTTCCCAAAAAAGCTAAAAATAGAGCTGCATATGATCCAGCAATTCTGCTCCTGGGCACATATTCAAACAAAACTACAAAACTACACTTATATATATGTTCATAGTAGCACTATTTACAATAGCCAAACATGGAGGCAATCCTAATGCCCATTGACAGATGAATGAATAAAAAAGATGGGGTACATACATAAAATGGAATACTACTCTGCCATCAAAAAGCCATTTATAACAACATTGATGGACCAAGAGATCATCATACTAAGAGAAAAATGAAAACTGATACTAAATAAAAAATAATATTATTTTTATTAAGTAAAAAATGATATCATTTATATGTAGAATATAACCTATAACACAGATGATGTTATTGATATTTATGAAACAGATAAACAGATAAGTTATTGATATTTATGAAACAGACTCATAGACATAGAAAAAAAAATATGACTACCAAAGGGGANCCTCATGCGAAGAACTGACTCATTTGAAAAGACCCTGTTGCTGGGAAAGATTGCAGGCAGGAGGAGAAGGGGACAACAGAGGATGAGATGGTTGGATGGCATCATCAACTTAATGGACATGAGTTTGGGTAAACTCCGGGAGTTGGTGATGGACAGGGAGGTCTGGCATGCTGCAGTCCATGGCGTCACAAAGAATCAGACATGACTGAGCAACTGAACTGAACTGAACTGATAGTTGGTATGATTACAGGATTTGGTGATTAAATGAGTTTTCACTATACCCTTTCTAATGTTTCGTTCATCAGTGTAGGGGATCTATAAGTTGTTTAGCATCAATAATATATATTTTATAAATACTACCTCTTTGAGGTAAAATTGTATTATATGCAGTTGATATCATATGTATAGAAAACCCTAAAGACGCCATACAAAACTTACTAGAACTAATAAATGAACTCAGCAAGGTAACAATATACAAGATTAACATTCAGAAATCAGTTGCATTTCTTTACACTTAACAATGAAATATCAGAAAGAGAAAGTGAAAAAACAATTTCTCTTAAAACCATATTAAAAAATACTGAGGAATAAACCTTATCAAGGAGGTGAAAAACTCCTTATGCTGAGAACCATAAAACAGCGAAAAAGGAAATTGAAAATGATTCAAAGAAATGAAAAGATATCCCATGCTATTGGATTGGAAGAATTAATGTTGTTAAAATGACAATACTATCCAAAGCAACCTATAGATATAATGCTATCTGTTCCAAATTACCCATGACATCTTTTACAGAACAAGAACAAATAATCCTAAACTTTATGAGGAGCTATGAAAGACCCAAAACTGCCAAAGCAGTCCTGAGGGAAATGAACAAAATTGGAGGCATGACCCTTCCAGACTTCAGACAATGCTACAAAGCTACAGTAATCAAAACACTGTGGTACTGACCCAAAAACATACACATTGATCAATGGATGAAGAGAATCTTCAAAAGAAATGAAGAGAAAGTTCAGAAATACACCTACACACCTACAGACAATTAATCTTTGACAAAGGAGGCAAGAATATACAATGCAAATAACACAGTCTCTTCAGCACATGGTGCTGGAAAAGCTGGACAGCTGCATGTAAATCAAAGAAGTTAGAACACACTCTAACATCATGCCCCAAAACAAACTAAAAATGGCTTAAAAACATGACACCATAAAACTCTTAGAGGAAAGCACAGGCTAAACATTCTCCAACATAAATCATACCAAAGTTTTCTTAGGTCAGTCTCCCAAGGCAATAAAAATAGAAGCAAAAAAATAAACAAGTGGGACCTAATCAAACTTATAAACTTCTGCATAGCAAAGGGAACCATAAACAAAATGAAAAAACAACCTACAGACTGGGAGAAAATATTTCCAAATGATGTGACAGACAAGGGCTTAATCTCCAAAATATACAAACATCTCATACGATTCAATAACAACAACAAAGAAAAACCAAACAATCAAATTAAAAAATTGGCAGAAAACCTAAGTAGACATTTCTCCAAAGAAGATATACAGGTGGCCAACAAGTACATGAAAAGATGTTCAACATCACTAATTATTAGAGCAATGCAAATCAAAACTACAGTGAGGTACCACCTCACATCAGTCAGAATGGCCATCATCAAAAAGTTTACAAATAATAAATGCTGGGGAGGGTGTGGATAGAAAGGAACCCTCCTACACTGTTGGTGGGAATGTAAATTGGTGCAATCACTTTGGAAAGCAGTATGGAGGTTCCCAAAAAAGCTAAAAATAGAGCTGCATATGATCCAGCAATTCTGCTCCTGGGCACATATTCAAACAAAACTACAAAACTACACTTATATATATGTTCATAGTAGCACTATTTACAATAGCCAAACATGGAGGCAATCCTAATGCCCATTGACAGATGAATGAATAAAAAAGATGGGGTACATACATAAAATGGAATACTACTCTGCCATCAAAAAGCCATTTATAACAACATTGATGGACCAAGAGATCATCATACTAAGAGAAAAATGAAAACTGATACTAAATAAAAAATAATATTATTTTTATTAAGTAAAAAATGATATCATTTATATGTAGAATATAACCTATAACACAGATGATGTTATTGATATTTATGAAACAGATAAACAGATAAGTTATTGATATTTATGAAACAGACTCATAGACATAGAAAAAAAAATATGACTACCAAAGGGGAAGGGGGGTGGGGAAGAGATAAATTAGGAGTTTGGAATTAGCATATACACTTCACTATATATAAAAGAGACAAGCAATAAGGTCTTACCACATAGCACAGGGAACTATATTCAATATCTTATAATAAAGCATAATGGGAAAGAATATGGAATGGAAATGATACATATATATGATATATATATCCATGTATATGGAATGGAAAGTATATGCATCTATGTGTGTGCATACATACATAAATATGAATAAACTTGCCAAACTGTAAATCATAAATCAACTATACTTCAAAAAAAATGTATAAATACCACATCTTTTTTTTTTCCAAAATATTTCTGAATTCCTGCAATGCTTTCAGGATCATAATGTACATGGAATTTTAGTTCCTATAACTCTATGCTAATTACATTAATTTTTCTTCAGACACCATACCATATTAGTCCTAAACAAATACATTTAAAAGTAGTTTGAAAAAGCATACCTTTGGCTAAAATTCAGAGTTTAAGTCTTTATCGGATATTGAGAATTTCTAAAACAAAATTATGTACAGTTTCTAATTGACTTTTCATGGCATGAAGGTATCAACTCAACTTTCCCACCACATATCCAATATTTCAAATTTATGTTTGGCAAATGTGCCATTCCTACCAAGTTTGAAGAATGTAGAGAACCTGACATGAGGAATTGCAGCCCAAACAGTGAAGACAGTATCCCTCTGTTGAGGCAGCCTGGTGTGGGGCCTCTGACCCACATGGGGTGTGTCAGGGTAGCAGCCCAGTGCATGAGGGAAAGAGACAGTCCCCTTGGAGGGAAGCCTGGCTGCTCTCAGAGTCTGAACAGGCCAAAGAGGATGTCCACATGAGTGAGGTGGCACAGCCCAGAGAACATGAGCCACCATAAGGTGAGGAAGATGTCAGGCAGGGGAGATGCAATACTGGCTCTTAACAGGGGAACTGATCAAGCCATGTTAGTATATTAAGAACAATGGAATTCAGATTTCTCAGATTTGGAGAAGGTAGTTACAAATACAGAAAGGGAAAAAGACCTAGAATTAAACCTGTGTATTGAATCGGGATTGAAAGAACTATATGAACTCAAGTTCAAAATGTATAGCTATGTAGAAGTAAATACAAGTGGAAATGTTCATGCATGCTCAGAAATATGTGTACACTGACATACTTACATGCATATATGTACATAGCAGAGCCCCCTGTGGCTCAGATGGTAAAGAGTCTGCCTGCAGTGCAGGAGACCTGAGTTCGATCCCTAGGNGAATCGGGATTGAAAGAACTATATGAACTCAAGTTCAAAATGTATAGCTATGTAGAAGTAAATACAAGTGGAAATGTTCATGCATGCTCAGAAATATGTGTACACTGACATACTTACATGCATATATGTACATAGCAGAGCCCCCTGTGGCTCAGATGGTAAAGAGTCTGCCTGCAGTGCAGGAGACCTGAGTTCGATCCCTAGGTTGGGAAGATCCCTTGGAGAAGGAAATGGCAACCCACTTTGGTATTCTTGAATGGAGAATTCCATGGACAGAGGAGCCTGGAGGGCTGTAGTCCATGGGGTTGCAAAGAATGACACATGACAGAGTGACTAACACTTTCATATATACTGTTCACTAAATCGCTCAGAAACAATGACATCTCAGTATCAACAAGCACATCTAGGCTGCAGATCTTGGCTTCTATTCTATTGCTTTCTCCATTTAAAGGTTCCAGGAGAAGTTAACTGATTCTAAGACTGGGCAGGGAAAGTACAAACCTGCAACATGTTGCTGTGTAGAAATGCTGCAAGACTGAAGGGACATGTCAAAAGGACACTGAAGTCAGCTTGAAGGGTTCCCCCACTGGTCAGACTGGGGACAACACGAACATCAAAATATAACAGACTGCATTCCACTAAACAAACAGGAAAATGTACACCCATACAAATACAAAAAATAAACAATAAATTAAATGCTTGATGAGGAATGAGATATTTTCATATTAAAATAACTCTGAATTCCAAAGGGAATGTATGCTCTATTTTAATCAAGTGATCAAAGAAGATATTACCTGTAATGGGGGCCGGGCAAAACCCTATGCCACCTCCTAGGATGCAGGGAGAAAAGCACAGCATCACTTCTATATTATTCCTGCCAAAGACACATAGCCTGGATCCAACCTTGAGGAAACAACAGACAAACCCAAACTGAGGAACATTCAAGGACATAACTGACCTGTAATCTTCAGAAGTATCAAGGTCTTGAAAGTGAAGGAAAGACTGAGGACTGTTTCAGTTTGAAGGAAACAGACTGACATCTACCTGCACCCAGTCATGGGTTATCAGGACAATTGATGCAGGAGATGAAGGTTTGATCCCTAGGTCAGGAAGATCCACTGGAGGAGGGCATGGCAGCCCACTCCAGTCTTCTTGCCAGAGAATCCCATGGACTGAGGAGTCTGGTGGGCTACCGCCCTTAGGGTTGCAAAGAATTGAACACGACTGAACTGACAGCATGCACGCATGAATGGCATCTGTGGATGAAAGGGTAGTCTTGTATCCATGTGAACTTCCTGAATTTGATGCTTTTGTGGTGGCTGTGAGGGGCAATATTCTCATTTATAGGAAATACATGATAAAGTATTCAGAAGTGATGGTACATCAAGACTGATGGTGCATCAGTGAATTCTTAAACAGTTTACGGAAAATGGATTAGCTGAGTTTTTCTACTGTTTCAAAATACAAATAAGGTACAGAAGGGATATGCAATGTCCAGAACACATTTTAAGTACATAAGAAAGATCTTCACGACCCAGATAATCACGATGCTGTGATCACTTATCTAGAGCCAGACATCCCGGAATGTGAACTCAAGTGGGCCTTAGAAAGCATCACTACAAACAAAGCTAGTGGAGGTGATGGAATTCC
>SJYA01012043.1:0-12121 GCA_006410615.1 Neotragus moschatus
CTACCTGTTTTTCTATATACCAACTATATCTTACAAATAAAAGATATGGAAATTTAGCAGCAAGTATTTGCTCAACAAATGAAACCTTTAATCAGTCCTATTCTAATGATTTTAACTCCTCGGAAGCCCTTACATTCCTAGGATGTTTCAAGCTTCCTGTCGGAGGCCTCAAACAATCACATACGCAGCTGTATGAGTCCTATAGGCAGGCTAGAAAGCCACCAGAGGGGTTTTTGGATTGAAACACTCTTTCAAATGCAGAAGACTAAAGCCCTGAGTTCACTTTTTCCAGAGAATGTCAGAAGAGTGGAAAAGCAGGCAGATTCTTATTTTGNGGAGGCCTCAAACAATCACATACGCAGCTGTATGAGTCCTATAGGCAGGCTAGAAAGCCACCAGAGGGGTTTTTGGATTGAAACACTCTTTCAAATGCAGAAGACTAAAGCCCTGAGTTCACTTTTTCCAGAGAATGTCAGAAGAGTGGAAAAGCAGGCAGATTCTTATTTTGGGGGGGGTACATGCTCAGGAAATGCCAGGGGGAAAACCTGAGATTTGACTCGTCCTTGCCCATCAAATCTCATGCCATGTGACCTTGTCACGGGTGGGATTCCTCACGCTGGCTCCCGGCAATCTGCAAGTATTCCATGCTGATTCCTGCTGCCTTAAATGTAAACAGGCATTTTCCTTAACAAATCTCTTATATTTCCTATTCCATCACAGCATCTGCTTCTTAAAGGACCTAAACTGTCAAACAGAGGTACTAGGGCTCTTGATAATAGCCCTAAAACTCGAAGAATTGGATCAGAAACTCAAAAATCTCAAAGAAAATCTCAAAACTGTATAGCTGGTAGATAAAAAGAGATAGCCTTCTCTTTATAATATTCGTTGAGTAAGCTTATCCTTATTTAGGATTCAGCTAACCCAATTCTTCCATAAATTTGAAGTGGTAAAGTGTTACTGTATCAACAAATTTCTCATACAAGAAAATTAAAATAAAATAGTCAACATATTGCATGATGATTTCAGAATATTTTTCTTCTCAGAGTTTTTTTGGGGGTAGAATAATGGGGAGTTTTCAGTTGATAGTATAAAAACATATTAATATGGTCTTCCCCTGACACATCTTAACTGTCTAAGAAAAGAAGAGGCAATGGTATCTTTGGTGGAATGTGTAATTGGATTTCCCTAAACCTGAATTTTTTATTAAACATTTATCTTTTTTCTTGTCATCAGAGTCACCATTTAATGTTTATATAAGTATTCTAAATGTTTTCTTCTTTTAAAATATTGATATTATAATTACAAGAAGCACACTTGAGCAACATGTACATAGACACTAGGAACAATGCAAATCAAAACCACAATAAGAGGACATTATGTCCACCAGGTTGTCTGCAAGTATTGGAGACAAAAGTATTGGAGAGAATCTGGACAAATTGGAATACTCGCACATTATTGATGTGACTGTAAAATGGCACAATACTTTTAGAAAATTGGTGATTCATCAAAATGTTAAGCATAGTCTACTCCTAAGAATATACCCAAATGAAAGGAAATCTGTCCACACAAAACTTTTACACAAATGCTCACAGGAAAGTTATTCATAATAGGAAAAAGTAGAACCACTTAAATATCCTTCTGTGATAAATGGATAAACAAAATATTATATACTCAAAAATGGGGTACCATTTGACAAATAAAAACAATAGAATACCAATACATGGTACAACATGAACTTTGAAAACATTATGTTCAATGAAAGCAGTCAGTCATAAGAGACCACATATTACATGATTCAATTTATATAAAATGTCCAGAATAGAGAAATCTATATACAGACACTAATAGTCAACAAAACTGTGTATTTTGGGTAGCAGGGAGAAGGGTTGAGGTAACAAAGAATGAATGCTGATGAATATGGGGTTTATTTTTGAGATGATGAAAGTGTTTTATAAATAGACAGTGGCAATAGGTGCCCTTTCTGAATATATTTTTAAAAACAGTGAGTGTACACTTTAAATGGATAAATTATATGATATATGAATTATATATTGGTAAAACTAAAAACTCCAGTAGGAACATATAATTTGAATTAACACTTTTATGCCTACAGGTGAGGTATGTTCTTTAGCCTTCTCTTTGAAAAGTCTTTAATATAAAATTATTTGCTGAATAATTTAGCATATTTCAAATTTTATAGTTATTTTTAGCTTAAAATCTTTAAATCTGTCTCACGGAGTATTTTGACTAAATATAATTTTGATCAAATATTATTTTGATCTTTTGTTTAGTTTTCTATTTTAAATTTCAATTGTTGAAGGATAATTATTTTTATTACAAAGAGTATAATTTAAATGCTCTTATTAAAAATTCATGCTTCCTATCCACTTAAAAAAAAAAAGTAGATGCTTTTTTATTATACTGCTAAGCTTGTATTGCTCAACCACATACAATTTATCATTATCAAATCATTGTTTTATCAATTTCCCCACAGTCTACTAGTGATTTTCAATTATTTCATTATCAAAACCAATGAATCAGGAATGTAAGTGATTATACTAAATATTTATTATGCACATTCTTGGACATAATACTCATTCACAAATTGTTCCCCAATTAATCTTGTTTAAGGGAAGTAATCCATTCACACTTAAGCTATACATAGCAATTGGTTTGATTGAGAACAGGGTTGTTGCTAACTAAAGTTATGCCAATATGAGAATCTTAATAAACTTTAAAGAGCTTGAAAAAGGAATAAGAAAGACATGTAAAATTCTCCAATTACAGTTGTGTTTGTGTATTTATCAGTCAGTTCAGTTCAGTCACTCAGTTGTGTCTGATTATTTGTGGCCCTATGGACTACAGCACGCCAGGCCTCCCTGTGTGCTGGGAGCCAGCTTGAGGAATCCCGCCCATGGCCAAGGTCATGAGGAAGAAAGCCCAACAAAACGCAAAGGCATGATCTGGCTTCAGGGCTTCCCCCTGGGTTTTCCTGAACATCTACCCCCCAAAACCAGAGTCTGCCTCCTTTATTGTACTGTGCTTTCCACTCTTCTGACATTCTCTGGAAAAAAGTTAACTCAGGGCTTCAGTTAACAGTCTCCTGCATATGAAAAGAATGTTTCAGCTGAAACCCCTTTGATGGCTCTCTAACTTGCCTAACAGTTGGGGACTTTTACAACTTTTGAATGGTTTACAGCCCCCCAACCACGAGAGGCACAAAGCTTAAAGCACTTAAAGATACAGAGCCTTTTCTAAAAAGCTAAAAGAGGAGAGTGAAAAAGTTGGCTTAAAGCTCAACATCTAGAAAACGAAGATCGTGGCATCTGGTCCCATCACTTCATGGGAAATAGATGGGGAAACAGTGGAAACATTGTCAGACTTTATCTTCTTGGACTCCAAAATCACTGCAGATGGTGACTGTAGCCATGAAATTAAAAGACACTGCTTGGAAGAAAAGTTATGATCAACCTAGATAGCATATTCAAAAGCAGAGACATTACCTGGCCGACTAAGGTCTGTCTAGTCAAGACTATGGTTTTTCCAGCAGTCATATATGGATGGGAGAGTTGGACTGTGAAGAAGGCTGAGAGCCAAAGAATTGATGCTTTTGAACTGTGGTGTTGGAGAAGACTCTTGAGAGTCCCTTGGACTGCAAGGAGATCCAACCAGTCCATTCTGAAGGAGATCAGCCCTGGGATTTCTTTGGAAGGAATGATGCTAAAGCTGAAACTCCAGTACTTTGGCCACCTCATGTGAAGAGTTGACTCATTGGAAAAGACTCTGATGGTGGGAGGGATTGGGGGCAAGAGAAGAAGGGGACGACAGAGGATGAGATGGCTGGATGGCATCACTGACTTGATGGGCGTGAGTCTGAGTAAACTCCGGGAGTTGGTAATGGACAGGGAGGCCTGGTGTGCTGCGATTCATGGAGTCACAAAGAGTTGGACACGACTGAGTGACTGAACCGAACTGAAAAACTATACTGGTGATGGGTTTCACTGTTGAGTCAATGACTGCTGCCAGGCCTCCATATTCTTTATCTTTTAGGCACCTNATCAGTGACTCGATGGGTGTAACTCCGGGAGTTTGTGATGGACAGGGAGGACTGGCGTGCTGCGATTCATGGGGTTGCAAAGAGTCGGACACGACTGAGCGACTGAACTGACTGACTGACTCCTGTGTTGGAGATGGATTCTTTATCAACTGAAGTATCAGCAAAGCCCATATATAAACGGATCACTTTGCTGTACAGTAGAAATTAACACATTATAAATCAATTATACTTCAATAAAATAAAGATACATTAAATATTTTGTATAAATCCCTTTTTCACACCTTTTAGTTGAAAAGCTCTCCTGCTCAAGTGACACAAGATACTGAATGTTTTCTTTTTAATGTGCATCATTTTTTAACGTTTTGAATTGTTACAATATTGCTTCCTTTTTTATGTTTTGGTTTTTTGGCCCCGAGGGATGTGGGATTTTAGCTTCCTAACTAGTGATCAAATTTGCACTCTGCACTGGAAGGTAAAGTTTTAACCACTAGACTGCCAGTGAAGTCCTTGAGTATGTTAAATAAATAACACATAAAACCCCAAATGCATGCTTAGTCATTCAGTCATGTCTGACTCTTTGCAAACACCTGGACTGTAGCCCACCAGGCTCCTCTGTCCATGGAATTTTCCAGGCAAGAATACTGGAGCAGGTTGCCACGCCCTCCTCCAGAAGACCTTCCCAAAACAGGGCTCAGACCCAGGTCTCCCACATTACAGGCGGATTCTTTACCATCTAAGCCACCAAGGAAGCCCAAAACCCAAAACGGCCTTTCCCAAATCTTGAGAAAAAAGAACAAAGCTGGAGGCTTCACATTCCTTGATTTCAAACAATATCCCAAAGCTATAGTAATCAAAACAGTATGCTACTGGCATAATAATAGACAGATTACTGGAAGAGAATAGAGAGTTCGAACTGAAGAATATATGGTAAATTAATTTATGACAAAGGAGGCAAGAATATACAATGGAAAAAGAACAGTCACTTTCCAACAAATGGTGCTGGGAAAACTGGACAATTACATGCAAATAAATGAAACCGTACCAGTCCTCACCCCATATACCAAAATTAACTCAAAATGAATTAAAGACTTGAACATTAAAACCTGGAAATATAAAACTCCTTTAAAAAATACACACACACACACAAGCAGTAAGTTCTTGACACACATCGTTGTGAAGATTTTTTACATCTGATACCAAAATAAATTCAAACACAAAGGTAACAAAAGCAAAAATAAACATCAAACTAAAAAGCTCCTGTACAGTAAAGTAACCTATCAACAAGATGAAAAAGTAACCTACCAAGTGGGAGAAAATATTGCAAACCACATATATAAAGGGTTAATATCCAAATTATAGAAAGAACACATACTAACTCAGCATCAAAAAAAAAAAAAAAAAGCCAACACCAAACAATTTGATTTAATAATGCGCAGAGGACCTGAATAAATATTTTTCCAAGGAACAGATACAGAGGGCTAAGCACATGAAGACATGCTCAACATCACTAATCATCAGAGAAACATACACCAATCAAAACAATGAGATATCATCTCATACCTGTTAGAACCGTTATCATTAAAAAGGTAAGAAATAAGTATTATCAAGAATGTGGAGAAAGGGAAACTCTTAATGCACTGCTGGTAGTAAATTGGTACAATCACTATGCAAGACACTAAATGGATTCTTCAAACAATTAAAAATAGAACCCAGCTAAAAATAGAAACCAATATGACCCAGCTATTCCACTTAAATTTATATGAAGGAAATGAAAATTCTAACTTGAAAATATATAGGTAAACCCATGTTTACTGCAGCATTACTTATAATACCAAGCAACCTAAGCGGCCATCAATGTATGAATGAATAAAGAAAATGTGATTACATACACATACACAGTTATTTAACCATTAAAAAAAATGAAATTGTACTATTTGCATGTTGAGGGCAGTATGCCAAGTGAATTAAGCCAGGAACCGCTCCCCCCCCACACACAAAATACCATATATCTCACTTATATGTGGACTCTAAAACAAAACAAAATATGCTCATGGATACAAAGAAGAGATGGAGGTGAGTGGGGCTGGGTGAAGGGTCAAAAGGTACAAACTTCCAGTTATAGAATAAATAAGCCATGGAATATAATGTATAGCATGGGGACTACAATTAAGAGTAAATCTCATCACAAGAGAAAAAAATTGCCACTATGTGTGGCAATGAACATCAATTACACCTATTAAGGTGATCATTTCACAATATATACAAATATCAAATCATTATGTCGTACACCTAAGACTAATGTTCTGCTATACGTTAATTATATCTCAATTTTAAGAAAACTAGAAGAAAAAGTATCATTAATATCCTTAGTAAAATTATAAACTGTGGGACTACATTCATAAAATAAGAACAGAATGCTATAAAAAATATTCAGAAAAAGAAGAGTGACAAAGGTCTTTCTTTTGGAAATTGAAAAATAACATCAGAGACTATTTTTAATCCACAGAAGATTTCACTGGGAGAAAATCTCCCAGAGTGTAGAAAACAAAGATAATGTGATGGAAAATGGAGAAACGATAAGAAAATTAGAAGTCTGATCCAGGAGGTCTAATACCTGAATAACAGAAGTTCCAGAAAATAAACAGTGAACATAAAGAAGAAACTGTTAAAGAAATAATTGTAATTCAAGAAAAATTCCCAGACTTGGAGGCCACGAACTTCTAAATTTAAAGAGTCTAATATGAAGAACTAATCTGCTTAAAAGGAAATAAAACCAGTCAATCCTAAAGAAAGTCAACCTGAATATTCACTGGAAGGACTGATGCTGAAGCTCTAACACTTTGTCCACCTGATGCCAAGAGCCAACTCATTAGAAAAGACCCTGATGCTGGGAAAGATTGAAGGCAAAGGTGAAGAGGGTGGCAGAGGATAAGATGGTTAGAAAGCATCACTGACTCAATGGACATGAACTTGAGCAAACTCCAGGACATAGTGGAAGAGAGGGAAGTCTGGCATGCTGCAGTCCATAGGGTTGCAAAGAGTTGGACACAACTTAGTGACTAACAACAAAGAAATATCACTGTAAAATTTCAGACAATGGGCACCAAAAAACCTCCTCTTCCCCCATTGCTAGAGAGGAAAACAAAACATCTGTATAAAAGATGCTGCTGCTGGTAAGTTGCTTCAGTTGTGTCCAACTCTGTGCAACCCCATAGACGGCAGTCCACCAGGCTCCTCCATCCATGGGATTCTCCAGGCAAGAACACTGGAGTGGGCTGCCACTGCCTTCTCCGGTATAAAAGATGAGGAATAAAAAAAAAAGTCTTCTGACTTCTACAACAAAATTCTGGAGTAGTTTTTTTTCAAATGAGAGTACCATGCCTAGCAATACCATTACTCAAGTATGAAAGTAAAATACAGAATTTCAGATGTGAAAAAAATTTACCTTCAAAGTACTCTACCTTATAAAACCACTGAAGAATATGCTTTACCAGGTAAGATAATAAAGGAAGGCATAATATTATGTCCAAGTCCAGATTTTTTGAGGAAGATAAAAACTCATAGAATAATCAATTTTGAAAAGAGATTTATAAACTGGCGAAGAGTCTGAAGCGGAATTAATGAAAAAGTCATTAAGGAAAACAACAAAGCAAATGGCAAGAATGTGGCCATTATCAATTTCAGAGAAAACAAATATTGAATACTAGATAAACATACTACAAATCTACCTTATTTGAAACAAGGTGCTAAATTAACTCAGCACTTATTTGGTGTAAAGTTCAGACACTAACACACAATTATGAGAAACAACTTTTAATAAAATACAAAATCAGTACCATAAAGGAAAAGCTTAGTAATAATTTTGACTAAATAAATACGCAAATCATTCCTTTGGCATGTGTGTGCATGTTCATACATGTCCAACTCTTTGCGACCCCATGGACTAACCTAGTAGGCTCCTCTGTCCATGGAATTTTTCAAGCAAGAATATTGGGAGTAGGTTGCTATTTCCTACTTCAGGGGATCTTCCTGACCCTGTGTCTCCTGCATTGGCAAGCAGATTCTTTAATACTTTGCCAACTGGGAAGCCTTCATTCCTTTGGGGCAGAGGGGAAAAAAACAGAATCCTAAGTGCTATTTAAAGGCATAAAAAAAAATTTATTATTTTATCTTCTACTCAATTTCATTAGTAAAACATATTCATAACTCTTAGCACAAAATCAGATACTTTTCTTCTATCTGGGAAGGCATTAAGACCAGTCGTCCCACCTAAGAACATAAGGTATATAAATCTAAATCTAGAGAACCAATTAAGCATTCATCAACTCTAGGCTGATTGTCTATCAGGTTTTCAATGACTAATCTTTCTGACAGTCTCCTTTTTCTGAACCCTTCCATATCCCTTACCCTGATCTATCTTAATAAATAAAGATTTGGAAGCTTATCCATTACCTGTTTAATAACCTGGCTTTCCAAATTTTGGTTGATAAGCACAACTTATTTTAAAAAATACTGACTTAAGCCATTAAGTCATGGAAATCTCTGGCCTGTTTTCCACTGAAGACTGTGACTAACTATTTTACATATCCAAAGAGCTCCGGTGTTTTATAAGGATATCCTATGACAATTAATTAAAAAGTAAGTGTTAAGTGTAAACTGTATTTAACTGTAAGATTTAGGAGGAAATAGGAGAAAGAAAGCAGCAGAAAACTGAGACATGAAATGCTCTGTATGACAAATGAAAATTCTCACTGAATTTACCAACATCTCATTAGTCAAAAATGATACCATATTACTTGATAATTAACACAGAAATACAACGATAATGGCTGTTAAAAATAATCTCCATCTGGAAACACATCTTTTATCTCTAATATCAAAGTATAATTAAGTATAAATTGCTATATGGTAATAAACCCTTTAAGAAAAATGTTAAGATCTAAAATGTTACTGAATAAAATAAGCAAAGTGGAATGACTTCATAGCAAATGCAAGAGCAGTTGGCAAATACATACTTTTGTGAAAAGCCAAAACTAACCTCCATAGGGAAATTATATTAATGTATGCTCCAACATGTTTATCATACACATTCAAAATATTACTTCCATACTTTGTTTTTATCTACAACTGAAAGCTGGTCCAAGGATTATTCTAGAACAGCTTTTAAATTTCAGACACACCATATCTGATAAACTATTCAGCTATACTAAATTAAATCCCACCACAGTAATCTTTTTTGACAGATGTTGCATACTTCATGGTAAACAGATTTGTAACTTATCCTATCAATCTATAGGGCTGTGTATAAACTGATAAAAACATTCTTAATATACATTTTCATAAAGATAAGACTGTCACATGTGCCACTTAGTGAAGAATCCTAACGACAGAGAATGTTCCAAATCACAAATGGAAAGGGTTATTTAATAAACAACCATGGGCTTTAAAATGCTGAATAGCATTTGATTTGCGTCCACTAGGGGAAAGAAAGGAAGACAGAGACAAATCCTTACCCCTAGCCCTAAAAAAGATCAAATATCAAATAACTAAATTAATTAGAAGCAGAGATAGGCCAGCGTAAACTAGTAAATGGAGTCATTTGTCATAATTAGTATACGATGGAAAAGAGTCTACTTAAAGATATTTTAGAGAGCTATTAGGGTTCAGTGAAACTTCAATCCAAATTATTTCTCTGACTTTTCTGTATACAAATTATGTCCATGTTATTCTAATTACTCTGTATTTTTCTTCAAAATGCCTATCCTAATTAAAATCTTATCTTTACTTAATATCTGTTTCTTCCTCTGGATTTTAAGCTCTGAGGCTGTGTTCTCTACTTTCTATCCAGTGCCTGGCACTCATTCACATCTGTAGTATTTTCTTCTTTTAAAAACTGTCATAGTTAAACTGCTCTTAACTAATGATATCATAATCTGTATCATATACATTTATCCTCTTCAGAAAGGACTACCCTGACCACTACTTTTTTAAAAGTTCTGCACATCCTTTCAATGACAAAATGACAGAAATAGCAAACAGATGAGTGGTTGCCAAGAGTTCATAAGAGGTGAGAAGGAAGTGGGTATGGGTATAAAAGAGCAATCTGAGGAATTTGTGTGGTGTCAGAAATGTTCCGTATCTGAATGTATCAACATCTATAGGGTGGTTGTGGTATTTTACTACGGTTCACCAAATGTTACCACTGAAGGAAACTGTAAAGGGCACAGAGGATTTCTTCATTAATTCTTACACCAGAATTAGTGACAGGAGCTCTGAAAATTACAGGTGCTGAGATCTGCCCCTTCCTATTCTGAGAATGCTTTAACTTTTTAGGGGTTGAACCTGGGAAGTTTTAAACCAGATTCTCAAGTCTTGATCCCAGTGATTCAGAAGGTTTGTGGTAAAGCCAGAAAAATCCATTCTTAAATTTAAGTTATTGGTGGCTTTTTAAGTTCTCCAGATGATTCTGATGTATAGCTAGGTTTAAAAACCTCTGAACTAGAGAACAGTAATTTTTTCTATATACTGTTTGAATGTAAACAATAGCTAGTTTGGTCATTATCATGGATTCCAAGGCCCTGGTGTCTGACTGAAGATATTTGCTGTATTTATAGTCCAACTTAGATGCTTCACATTATTTTCAGTCATATTTCTAACCTATTAAAGCAGTTCTAAAAACATGAAGAAGCCTAGGCCCCTGGACTGAGTCCTACTGGCCCCCATACTCTCTGGTACCACCCCCCAAACCTTAGAATCTGAGATATCACTGCTGCACTAAGAATAATGAAGCTGTACTTTATGCTTGTCCTCTACCCTGTTAATTCACTGCATACTAAAAATATTAAATCACTCATTTTTCAATCCATTACCCTAGCAGGCTATAACTATGTGCCTAAAAAATTCTGTGACCTGAAGCAGTGGTTCTCAATCTTGGATGTGCTTTGGAATAATCACCCTAACTGGAACAGTAAAGTAGCCCTAGTTAGTGTAACACAGAAGCCCTACACAGCATAACACAGAAAACTGGATTCAGAAAGTTTGTGGTGGCTTCAGAAAATCTATATTTGTAAGATAAAAAACAAACCTCTACAGATTCTGGACAAAAGATTAAACACTGACTCATGGTTTTTTCCATCTTTATCCTCTGGCTCAAATGATACACTAATGACAAATTAGTCTAAATTGACTATTTCTAAAAATACCAATTGCTCACAATGAAAAAGAAACAATTTATAACCAGGGTCAAGACAATGAATGTCAGAGAGCTATTAGCTCAGAATCTTGCATCAAATAAGGCCTAAGCTGCTTAATGTCTCTGAGCCTTCAGTTTCTCAGCTATAAAGAGGGAGCTATAAAACAAAGGAGTTGTACTGAATCAGTGTTTCGTAAAACTTGGTTTCCAGAGTCAGTCATATGGTTCCACGGAGTCAGGAGGAAAGCTGAACAGAAGTGCAAGCAAAACAAAGTGAAAGGGGGCTCTTCCTTTATCTGCTTGAGCATATACATAAACATGTATACTTACACAGATAATACTGCATTTCATGACTAATGACTGTTAGGAATTTCCACGCATTCCTTAAGGGAACTAGACTGGGAACCAGATTTTTAAAATTATATCACTATGTCTGCTAGCTATAATAAAGTACTAAATAAGGTCAAAGCTTCAACTCCCAAAGGAAAAGACCCATGTTCACACTGTAATTCTAACTCTGAATAACCACTTCAATGACAGCCCACTAAAATAAGGCAAGCAAGAATGGATGACTTAGTGAAAACCAAAGGTTCTAAAGAAAAACTTTGGTGTACATACAATTCCTAAGAGGCAAACATGAACGTAGTAAGTTTTTAAACATTTAAGGAGCATTTACTGTTTGACTTAATCTGTGGTCAAGGGGCACTGCTATTTTTCAATACATACATAAAATTTTCTAATACATAAAATCAGTTTCTAATAAGTTATGTAAGTTTCACAATTTTTTCCCAACAATTTCCTCACACAACAGAGAAAATTTCAACTGAAATTCTCCATAACTTTTCCATGTTTCAACATTTTAGGATGTCATA
>SJYA01012045.1:0-12108 GCA_006410615.1 Neotragus moschatus
AGAAGGCTGAGTGCCGAAGAATTGATGCTTTTGAACTGTGATGTTGGAGAAGCCTCTTGAGAGTCCCTTGGACTGCAAGGAGATCCAACCAGTCCATTCTGAAGGAGATCTGCCCTGGGATTTCTTCGGAAGGAATGATGCTGAAGCTGAAGCTCCAGTACTTTGGCCACCTTATGCGAAGAGTTGACTCACTGGAAAAGACTCTGACGCTGGGAGGGATTGGGGGCAGGAGGAGAAGGGGACGACCGAGGATGAGATGGCTGGATGGCATCACTGACTCAATGGACGTGAGTCTGAGTGAACTCCGGGAGTTGGTGATGGACAGGGAGGCCTGGCGTGCTGCGATTCATGGGGTCGCAAGAGTCGGACACGACTGAGCGACTGAACTGAACTGAACTGACACTACTGGAGATAATATAAAATGATGTGTAGACACTTTGGAAAACAGGTTGGCAGTTCCTTAAAAAGTTAAGCATATAGTTACTGTATGATTCAGTAATTCTGCTCAACATATCATCCAAGAGAACTGAAAATATATATCCCCACAAAACTTGCACAGGAACATTCATAGCAACATAATAGCCTAACAGTGGGAACAACCCAATGTCCACTAGTTGATAAATGAACAAGTAAAATGTGGTATACCAGTGCAACAGAAAGAAACTAAGAACTGATATATGTTACAACATATAGGAATCTTTAAAACTTTGTGCTAAATGAAAGAAGTCAAATGCAAAAAGCTACATATTATATGATTCCATTTATATGAAATGGAAATAAATGTCAGGATAGATAAATCCACAGAGACATAAATTGGATTAGCAATTGCCAGGGTCTAAGAAGAGGGTAAAATGAGAAACACTGAACTGTATGCTTCAAAAGTGTGAATTATCTTGTAAATAACCTATAATGGAAAAGAATCTAAAAAGAGATTACATTTAAATACATATAACTGAATCACTTAGCTTTACACCTGAAACTAAAACGACACTGTAAATCAACTACATTTCAATTAAAAATTTTTTTAAAGGGCTAAAAAAAAAAAGAATCTGCCTGCCAACGCAGGGGACACAGGTTTGATCCATGGTCTGGGAAGATTTCACATGCCATGGTGCAACCACACCCATCTACCACAACTACTGAGCCTGCATTCTAGAGCCCACGCTCCACAACAAGAGAAGCCACTGCAATGAGAAGTAACACCTGCAGCCGGCATTGGTTCACAGAAGGGGCCCAACTCCTCATGACAACGTCCAAGCACACAGCATAACCAATGCTTCAAAAGTTGAACGAACTGGGCTACAATTCATCTGCCATATTCACCTGACCTCTTGCCAACTGACTACCACTTCTTCAAGCATCTCGACAACTTTTTGCAGGGAAAATACTTCTACAACCAGCAGGACGCAGAAAATGCTTTTCAAGAGTTTGTCAAATCCCAAAGCATGGGTTTTTATGCTATGGGAATAAACAAACTTATTTCTCATTGTCAACAATGTGTTGACTGCAGTGGTTCCTATTTCGATTGATAAGGATGTGTCTGAGCCTAGTTATATAATGACTTAAAATCCAGGGTCTGAAACCGTAATTACTTTTGCACCAAACTAATAACCACTAGAAACTCTTCCACAGAACATAAAGATTTGGTTTTGGCTCTTTTAGAAGCAGTGCAGCTCCCGACCCGGGCAGCACTAGTTTCCTGTGGGTGTCATCAGAGGGATGGATCCTTTGTGAGCCAAGGGCATGGCAAAGCTAATCAAACTGCAAAACAGTCCCCTTGACTGTTCAAGTTATGGCTCTAGTGACAGGCCCCTCTGCACTCCCCAGCCTGGCTCAGTGCTCCCCACAGGGACACAAACATGCTGAGAAACGAGGCTCTGAGAAAGGAAGCACAGGCTGGTATAAGAAGGAGGATAAGGTTCTAATCCCCGAGCCCCAACAATGGAAACTCACCAAGAGCTTGCATGATGCCACCCACCACAGCAGGGAGGCACCATGGGACTTGATACAAAAGGCTTCTTTGGGGGAGAGGCTCAAAAGACCAGTAAAACAAGCAACGCTTGCCTGTGATTTACGCGCCCATAATAACCCACAGACCCATCCAATGCCCCCTTCATTACTCAGGTCAATTCAACACAGAGGGACATATCCCGGGGAAGACTGGCAGTTAGATTTCCCCCAAATGCTCCCATAAGTGATTGTTGATACTTTCACAGGACGGGCTGAAACATTTCCCACCTGATCTGAAGAGGCTATGGAAGTCTGTAAGCCCGTCTTTTATTTTTTTTAGATTTTTTTTCATGTGGACTCCTTTTTTTTTTTTTTTAAGTCTTTATTAAATTTACTACAATACTGCTCCTGCTTCACGTTTTGGTTTTCTGACTGTGAGGCACTGGGATCTTAGTTCCTCAACCAGGGATTGAAGTTGTACCCCCTGCATTGCAAGGCCCAGTCTTAACCACTGGATCATCAGGGAAGTTCCTGTAAGTCCCTTCTAAAAGAAACAATTCCTCGTTTGGACTTCCAAAGTCCTTGCAGAGTGATAGCGGGCCCTCTTTTACAGCCAAACTCACACAGGGGCTCACAACAGCCCTAGGGATAGACTCCAAGCTGCATACCTTATGGCGCCCCTAGTCTTCAGTGCAGGCAGAGAAAATGAACCACACTTTACAGAAAACCTTAGCAAAGCTCTGCCAAGAAACTCTTGAACCCTGGACCACCTTGCTTTCTACTGCACTCTTCAGGGTCTGTGCAGCCCCCAGGAGTGGTCTGAGGCTTAGCCCATTTGAAGTGACCTACAGGCAGCCTTTGCTTACTACTGGCATTCTGCTAAATGAGGTCGGGAGCCAGGCCCTGAGTATATCATTAATCTGGACAAGTTCAGAAGGCAATCCAGGACTATGCCCATAAGGCCCTGCCAGTGTCCACTGAAAATACAGAGAAAGGAGCAGTTCCTTCACAAATAAACGCCAGGGACCAAGTTTCGCTTAAAACCTGGGAAGAGGGGTCTCCTGAAGATCAACTACTGCCCAAATGGAAGGGCCCAATATAAAGTAATTTTAAACACCCCTCACTGCTGTCAAACTGCAAGGCATATCAAATTGGGTACATTTGTCCAGACTAAAGCTTTCACCTCCAGAAGCCCCACAGGTCACAACAGAAGAACAATACGCCTGAGTGTCAGTAGAAGATCTGAGATACCTGGTCAGAAGGCAAGCACCACTGATAGATGAGTAAAATGATGTGGTGGGAGAGGGCTCCTATTGGAAGTCTTAACAAGACTGGGGACCTCTCTTGTTTCCTCGGTTGGTGTGGTTCTTGATGACCGTCTGCCACTTGAGTACCTTCTAGTAGAACAAGGTAGTTTGTGCAGTAACTAATACTTCCTGCTACACGTGGATCAAGGTGATAGGACAGGTAAAAGTTAATATTAAGGAAATATATGCCCAGGCAGAGGGGCTTCATAATTTTGGCAGGGGCAAAAGGACCCTGCAGGTCCCTGGAACAGTCAGTGAGAGACTTCTGCACCTCTAGGGCAGGCTAAGGTCTGTGGCCCCTGTCCAGCAGAAGGAAATTTCAGAACAGAACTTGAGCCCCTAAAGAATAAGTGTGCAGAGTCTCTCAGGAAAGAATGAGACTGGCCTGGGACCCTTTGCTGCAGTGCTGCAATGCTTGCATCTGGACACACCTCTCTTCAATAAATAAAATACAGAGAAACCGTATGGAACTAAAAAGCACGTGCAGGTGCAGCTGGGACAAATTCTAGACACAAGAGTCAAAGAAACCAAAGAACCCAACTGCCACTGCTGAAGAGCCCCCAGCAAAACACCACCTAAGGGATGGGTGGACCACCTAAGGCACCCTTCTGGCCTGACCCCCGGACTCATCCCTTCCCTTACCTCACACAAGGAACAAGCTTGCCTGCCTCAGGAAGCAAACAAGCAAGGGAACCTCTTTGTTCTTGCTCCCTCCTGCTGCAGCAGGGACCCCAGTAAGGCTGGCCTGAATTTCTTGTCCGGCTTCTAATCGATTTCTATTGATTAAGGAGGCCAAGAACTCTGGTCGGTAACACGTCCCTCAGTCCCTATCCATGGCTTTACTTAAACACTTTACCTACTAGTATTCCCTATGGAACAAATAAAAAGTCTCTGCTCTACGATGAAGGGCAGTAGGAACCAATTTCCACCTTTACCAACTCCCACAGGGCAGTAGCAATACAGACTGCAATCCCTCTCCTGGGCATATATTCAGACAAAACTGTAATTCAAAAAGATCCTCCACCTCTATGTTCATAGCAGTATTATTCACAATAGCCAAGACACGGAGACAACCTAAGTGTCTGCTGATAGGAGAATGGATAAAGAAATCATTTATGTCCACACTGAGGCATGAAAAAGAACTCAATAATGCCAACTGCAGCAACCTAGATGGGTCTAGTTGTAACACTCTAAGTGAAGGAAGTTGGAAATAAAAGACAAATATCATATGATATCATTTACAGGTGGAATCAAAACATTAGTAACGATATAAACCAATTAACAAAGGAGAAACAGACACACAAAAGTAGAAAACAAAATTATGGTTACTGAAAAAACAGATGTGGGAAATAAGAAGCTGGGATTGAAAAACAGCAACTATTATATTACATAATAAATAATCAACAAAGACCTAGGTATAGCAAGGGGAGTCTACTCAACCCTCGGGAATAACTATGTGGGAAAAGAATCCAAAGATGAATAGATATTTGTATATGCATAAATAAGACATTATGTACACCTAAAACACATACAACACTGTATATCAATGTTAGTCCAATAAAAATTCAATTAAAAAGGTAATGAGACACAAGCTTCTGGGGGTGTACACACACACACACACAGGAACATTACTCAGCCATCAAAAAGCAGTAACATTGATGGACCTAGAGATTATCATACTAAACCAGATTGAGAGACACAAATACCATACATCAGTTATCTGTGGAACCTAAAAAAGTGACACCAATAAATTTATTACAAAATAGAAACAGACCTATGGACTAGGAAAACAAATGTATGGTTACCAAAGGGGAAAGGCTGTGGAGGGGAGGGATAAATTAGGAGTTTGGGATTAACATGTACATACTACTATATATATATATGTAAGATAACCAACAAGGGGGATGTAGCACAGGGAACTCTACTCAACATTCTGTTATAATCTATACAGGAAAAGAATGGATATATGTATAACTGATTCACCTTGCTGTACGCCTGAAACTAACAAAACTCTGTAAATAAACCATACTCCAATATAAAAAATATTTTTAAAAGTCGGCCAGCCCAGTGATGCATTAGTTAAGTGCTTCTCCGTAGCAGTTAATCACACTCTGTTTGAGGCAGCACTTACAGTGGTTTTCAGTGCCGCCCCTTAGGGAGATTAGATCTACAATTCCAGGTGGATCAGAGGGCTAAGATTCCTTAGATCTGTAAGGAAGATGGAGTTTGTCTTTGAGCCATTTAGTCTCCTCTCTTGTCTTCTGCCCTTTCTGCTTTTGCGCTTCCTGGAGCACACACACTACTGCCAGAGACTGGGGCCTCGGCGCCTCTTAGCTCCGCGCCTCTGGTCTCCTCTCTGCCAGAAGAGAGCTAGCTAGACCTGGTCCCTGCTCTTCCTGAAGCCGAGGGACCTGGACACCTCCAGTGCCCTCAGAAGGGCTTTTTTATTTACCCCTGCCATCAGTTCAGGTAAACCAAGCCAAGTGGCAATCTTTCACAAACAAGAAAGAGTTCAGTCCCCTGGAGATGGGGTCAGAAAAGCAGATTTTCAGGAATAAATAGTCATTGTATGGTGCTTGCAGTCAGACAGTTTTCGTTTCCACGGAACAGAAGCACACAGTGGATGGGTCTGGCCAGGTCTGACACACCTTCTGGGTCCCAGAAGAAAAGAATGCCCTCTTACTGAGTGACCCCAGAGAAAGAGGTTATGTCCTCCTTCTGCCCCGTCTGTCCAAAATTCCTCAAGGAGACACTCCCACAACAAACCAAGCCATTCCTGCCCTATGGGAGCTGGCTGCTACCCACCTCTCATCTCAGCTCAAACCATCTGCCATGTCCCTCCCTCTGCTCCACCTGCCCTGCCGTCTGTCCTGCCCATCAGACAAGCCTGAGCCACAAGCTGTTCTCTCTGCCTGAAATATTCTAAGAAGCCAGGATCAGGTGCCCTGCTATGAACACTCTCCCTTGCATAATCCTTGGGGGAGCTGACACACCCCTAAGTGGTGTGAAGTAGTCAGTAAAAATTTAAGAAGTACAGAGACTGAAGTCCCTCCATACATACAGGGATTCATATCAGGACCTTCTACAAACCATGAAGGACGATGCTTTTTGGTGAACCTGGTGGAAGATGGCTGAGAAGCTCACATCTGTGTCACCCAAAACTTAAAAGACTCCCTTCAGTTCAGCAGCACTTTACCAAACAATTGTTTGCTTGCTGCCATCTGGTGGTCATTTCTGGAACTTCCTCTAAGATATTGCAGGAACTTCCCTGGCGCTCCAGTGGCTGAGACTGCACTCCCATTGCAGAAGACCTGCGTTGGAATCCTGGTCAGGAAACTAGACCACAGATGATGCAGTTAACAGTTTGCATGCCACAACTAAAGAACCCACATGCTGCAACTAAGACTCAGTCCAGCCAAATAAACATAAAACACATACACCATTGCAAGCCCTCAGCTCAGTTCAGTTGCTCAGTTATGTCCAACTCTCTGCGACCCCATGAACCACAGCATGCCAGGCCTCCCTGTCCATCACCAACTTCCAGAGTCCACCCAAACCCATGTCCATTGAGTTGGTGATGCCATCCAAACATCTCATCCTCTGTCGTCCCCTTCTCCTCCTGCCCTCTTTCCCAGCATCAGGGTCTTTTCCAATGAGTCAGCTCTTTGCATCAGGTGGCCAAAGTCTGGAGTTTCAGTTCCAGCATCAGTCCTTCCAGTGAACAGCCAGGACTGATCTCCTTCAGAATGGACTGGCTGGGTCTCCTTGTGGTCCAAGGGACTCTCAAGAGTCTTCTCCAACACCACAGTTCAAAAGCATCAATTCTTCGGTGCTCAGCCTTCTTTATAGTCCAACACTCACATCCATACATGACCACTGGAGGAACCATAGCCTTGACTAGACAGACCTTTGTTGACAAAATAATGTCTCTGCTTTTGAATATGCTATCTAGATTGGTCATAACTTTCCTTCCAAGGAGTAAGTGTCTTTTAATTTCATGGCTGCAGTCACCATCTGTAGTGATTTTGGAGCCCAGAAAAATAAAGTCAGCTACTATTTCCCCATCTATTTCCCATGAAGTGATGGGACCGGAAGCCATGATCTTCGTTTTCTGAATGTTGAGCTTTAAGCCAACTTTTTCACTCTCTTTCACTTTCATCAAGAGGCTTTTTAGTTTCTCTTCGCTTTCTGCCATAAGGGTGGTGTCATCTGCATATCTGAGGTTACTGATATTTCTCCTGGCAATCTTGATTCCAGCCTGTGCTTCCTCCAGCCCGCTCCTCACTAAATTCAACTTCCTTCTCAGTTTTGGCCAGTTATCCAAATGAACAACCAAGAGGTGGTATCACTGATGGCCCTGGATGAATGTGTGAGACAGGTGGCATCTGCCCTCATTTTCAGGACCTCCCTCTCAGAACTACTTAGTACCTCCCATCATTCCTATTTGGGGGGAAGTGACAAATAAAGTTGATGCTTTTGAACTGTGGAGTTGAAGAAGACTCTTGAAAGTCCTTTGGACAGCAAGGAGAACGAACCAGTCAATCCTACAGGAAATCAGTCCTGAATATTCACTGGAAGGACTGATGTTGAAGCTGAAGCTCCAATATTTGGACACCTGAGGTGAAGAACGGACTCATTGGAAAAGACCCTGATTCTGGGAAAGACTGAAGCCAGGAGAAGGGTATGACAGAGGATGATATAGTTGGATGACATCACTGACTGGATGGACATGAGTTTCAGAAAGCTCTGGGGGTTGGTGATGGACAGGGAAGCCTGGGGTTGCAACAAGTCTGACACGACTGAGCAACTGAACTGAGCTGATAAATAAAGCACTAGAAAACTAATGGTTCCCTCCGATCCCTCTAAGCGCTCTAGGGCTGTAGGAAGAAGGATGCTTTTAATCACAGAGTCAAGCATAAAATGGTGGCATACCAAGTATCGGAGGCCAGAACTGTTATGGACTGAATGCTGGTGTCCTTTCTAAGTTACAGCTTCCCTAACATGGCGGTATTTGGAGGCGAGGCTTGTGGCAGGTAATGAAGGTTAAATGAAGTGACGAGGGTGAGGCCCTCCTGTTAGGATTAATGCCCTTCTAAGAGAAAACGCCTGAGAAGATGGTCATCTGCAAGGCAGGAGGAGAGCCTTCACCAGAACCCAAGCAAGCTGGCACCCTGATCTTGAACTTCTGGCCTCTAGAGCTGTGAGGACATGTTTGCTGTACAAGCCACGCCCCCTGTGGTGCTTGTTGGCCAGAGGAGCTAAGATAGGAACAGTGGTGGGATACCCTCCGAACTCAAATCTCACAGGCAGGAGTGTGAATCCACACAAGGCAGCCCTCTCTCCTGCCTCTGCTCACCATGAACTTACTGTCCTTTCATTTTTACCTGCGGGATTTCTGCAGGAAGTTGTGCTGCCCGTGACAGGGATGCAGGAGCAGGAAGCTACTGACATGTGCGTGAGAGAAGCCGGGGAAACCCAGGGTCTGACTCAGGTAAGCTTACCAAAGCAATGGTTCAACCCGGAACTGAAATCTGAACAAAAGACAGAGCCTAGTGAGAGGGTTCCACTCTTAGTCTCATGATCCGGTTCCTATTTGAGCCCCCATGACTCTAGTAGACTCTAAGCAGCAGGGCCCCCACAGTTTTGCTGACTCTCTGGTGTCAGCAAAAGCCGGCGAGGGTTTTCCACGTAAACAAATGCCGAGCCACCCAAGTCCCCGTTCTACACTGTGCGATTATACTCTACACTCAAGTACGAATTTATATGTATCCCTGTTGCATTTCCACCTGTTAAGAGTCAACAGATCATTCCAGGCGCCTTAAATAAAATCCAAACCCTTTACTGGGACCCATGGGGCTCCGCTATGCAGCTCCTACCAACATCTCCAACAGGCTCGGCAGACTCGTGTGCCTCAATGCAATGAATGCCAAGACATTACCTTTGTGTTTTAGTAACTCTCAGCTTGTGGGAAACCCTAGTTGTACCCCCGAGCCCTAGCAGGATGGAGGGGAAGGTGTGTGGAATTTCCCTCCGCAACAACAAGTCACGTTATTACCAAAAAAGGAGACATTCGGCCCTGGCGTGTTTTTGAAGCACCTCCGCCAGTACCTGCGTATCCAAAATTCTCAGGGGTCCACACTCCTGGAGGTCGACTCACTTGGCTTGGGGTGTTCTCACAGCGCATGCGCTGAGTCCAGTTCTCTAGGTTGTAGACTCCCTCTACTCCCCCGAACCCCACCCACTCCATTCCCCCCACCATCTCTGGCAGAGAGGATCCTCCATCTCCTGGGGACCAACAACTGCCTCTCAGGTTTCCAACTAGAGGGGATTTGCCCCCAGGAGACAGCTGGGAAAATGTGGAGACAATTTTGAGGACTCGCAACTGGGGCCCTAGGGGTGCTACTGGCGTCCAGTGGGTGGGCGCCAGGGTGCTGCCGATCATCCAACAATGCACGAGACAGTCCACCCACAACCAAGAACGACGCGGCTTGTTAACACTCACCTCTGAGACCTTCCTGTCTCCTCGCGGCGGAAGCTTGGGGAAGATGGCGTCTGGCTTGTATCCATCCAGTTCTCTGCCCTTGGAAGACGCCAGGAAGGGAGTGGGTTGCATTCCATTTTCCAGCCAAAAGCCTCAAGCCCTTCAGGGTCAGTCGACTATGACACTGGGTCCCCCAGCGAGGAAGAAGGAAAAGGGTCTCTGGTTCCCTAGGCCTGCTTCCTCAGGCCTTCACACCCCCCAGCTCTTTTTTGCCCCACAATTTTGCCTTTTCAAAATTTGACCCTTATGCTACGTCCATCCGCTGTCACAAGTAGAGTTTCAGAGGGAGGGAGGAGGTTGGGGCGTCCCAGGCTGCAGAGCCCGCCCCATGCAGCCCTGGAACGGTCCGCCCGCCCGTGGGCCCTAAGCTGAGGGCGCCCAGCCGTTAACTCCCGGGCGTGGAAAGCTCGCTGACCAGGGCGCGCCCGGGAATTTGCTGTTAAGGAAAATCATCTGGTTCTAAAGCTCTGCGAGGAGGAAAGGGCTGAGGAACAAGGGGCGGCTCTACAGAGCTGGAGAGGCAGAACCCACTTAGTGAAGCTGGGCCTGGACACCCGCTTTGTGGCCCGGGCTGGTGGTGCCTGAGACAAGGAGCAGCAGCGATGTCTTAAAAGTCGTTTGGAGCCAAAATAAGAAAGGCCTCGCGCACGCTAGGCCACAAAGGCAGCGCTTTTCCATGCAGGCAAAAGGGGATGAGGAGTGTCTCATTTCTCTTGCCCCTTCCTTCCATATCCATCTTCTGAAAAGGTAAACCCCAGGCTGGCCCCGGGATAACACTGACAAGCAGGAACTCTCAGATTGCATCAGCGTTAGTGGTTGCTTAGGCAGCCAAGCACGTGCCCTCACGCACTATGGTACCGTGAACTGTTACCATAGCAACAACAGAGGCTTCTGGGAAGATGGCGGCACTGAGAAAAGCTGGCAATATTAAAACCAAAACCAAAAAAAATCAAAAACTTAAAAGAAAAAAAACTGGAGACCAAAGACTTGAAAGGTTAGCTCAATTACTGATTACTGAGTCACACGAAAGCCAAAGGAAGGAAAGCCCTCCTGGCCAAGGCCTTGACCCTTCCCCAGCTTTTCTCAAGGAACCAGGATGGTGGGGGCAGCCACACTGTCTAGCTACCACCCTGGGCTCCAACCAGCCCCGTTCTCAGTCAGGGCAGAATTGTCCTGCCTTAGGTGTTTCCAAGAAGAATGCCACCTACTTTTGATCGCCCTGGTGGTACGCAAACTCCCGAGTTCAGAGCGCATGCTTCTGCTGAGGACGCACACACGTGTCCACAGGGGACCGTCACCCCGGGGCGTCCCCGGGGCTCAGGCTGCCCTCCCTTCACAGGGCCAGCCGCTAGAGCACCAAGGCACGAACCAACGGGGCTTTCTGCCACGCTGGCTTCTCCGGAATTAGAAAATACACAGCGCTGCTTTAAGTGACCGTATCTGCTTACCTCTCTCCCAGGAACTTTTCTCACATCTTTCCTAGTGGGTACCTGGGCTGGAAGTGGTGCCTGAGGGGAGGTGGCCAATATTCCAGGGATAAGGGGAGGAGAAAGGAGGGAGGTGACGAGCAGACGAAAAGCCTGTGAGGAGGCTTGTGGGGTGAGGTGGACCCAAGGTCCTTCAGTCCACAGACCCTTCTCAGCAAGATGAGGAACCCCACGAAGTTGGAATACTTAAGCTATAATTTTATGATTTAAGAGTTTTGTTTGCCTGATGTCCATTGGAATGGACTAGAGGAATGGGAAGTTTACTGTTTCCTAATATTTACAATGGTATCTATCCTAGAAACATAATACAAAGCCATGTTTCAGCTTTTGTGTTCAATTCTCTAGGAAACTAGGGACGTTATTCTCTGAATCTAAAGGACTTCTCTAAAAAAAACTCCCCAGAGGCTCTTGTGTGACTGAGATACTAGGAATCTTAGGCTGACTTACAAAGCTCTAAGTGGCATCTCAAATGCCTTTCTTCCTCCTGCTTTCTCTTCAAAAAGCAGCCTTTTGGTATTCTCAAAAATAGAAAAAGGGAAAATGATTATTTGGGTACACTGAATTATGGTGCACCATGACAAAGGCTTACTTTTTTGGCACAAAAATGACAATGATAAAATTATAAATCTGTTATTCTGACTTGTATGAACAGACACTCCAAACATTCAAACAGAATCACCATAAACTAGGATCAACAGAAATATCAGATTAAAGAATTAAGAGGTTATGGACTTCCCTGGCGGACTATTAGTTGGGACTCCCAATGGCCAGGGAACTAGGATCCCACATGCCACACGGCATGGCCAAAAAAATAAATAAATTT
>SJYA01012049.1:0-12103 GCA_006410615.1 Neotragus moschatus
CCCCCGCAAAGGTTTATTTAACTCTTCAGAAATATCTTTTCTCTTGATGTAAAGAGAAAGTAACGAAATGTGCATAGTCTCCCTGTTTTATATGTAAGCTCTTCTTACTGGTGGCGATTAGTCACAGATTTTAATTATACATTTTTTTGATGTTTATCTTTTCTACTCAACTATAAGCTCAGCAAAGACGGGAATCATATTTTTATTAGGTGCCAAAAAATGTACATGGAATGAAGAAATACAGAGTGTAGTGTAATTATCCGAGGATTGACTGAGTTCAGTATTTATTGAACGGAGCGCCTGCACACCAGGTTCTCTCCTAGGGGCTGGACTGGATCTCTAAACAAAGGCGTAGATCCAGCCCCTGAGTTGCTCGTTGTCTTGGGCAGGAGAACGGTGCTGTTTTCTTGTGTAATCCCTAGCCTACCCCATGAGGTCCGCACGTTGTGGACTGGGAGACCCTGAGAAGGCGAGTGACTAGGGTCACATAGTGAGTTGGTTGCGATGCCAGGACTGAACCTTGAACTTCCTGACTTAGTGCTCCTCCGCTTCTTCCATTCTTTTTTAATTATCTTTGGCTTCCCTGAGTCTTTGTTGCTGCACAGGGACTGTCTCTGGCTGCGATGAGCCGGGACTACTTTTCTTTGTGGTGTGCTGGGGCTCCTTCTGTTTCAGAGCACAGGCTTTCGGGGCGTGGCCTTAGGTAGTTGTGGCTTACAGGCTTAGTTGCCCCAAGGCATACGCAATATTCCAGGGCCAGGGATCGATCCCATGTGTCTGGCATCAGTAAGTCTATTCTTAACCACTAGACCTCCAGGAAAGCCCCTTCTCCCATTCTTGTGGCTAGTAATTTAATTAGAAAAGAAATGGACTTCTTTTTTTTTTTTTTTTGGCACACAACAGAAAATGCTTCCATTCTCTTCCCCAGGGAGAAAGTAGTCTTGGCTGGGCAAGGATGAGTGTGTTTGCAGAAGAGGAATTGAGGGCAGGGGCTGGGCAAAGGAGGGTGCCACAGCACACGTGCGTTTCCACAGAGCAGAGGCTCCCCGTGGGACCCACAGGGACTTAGAAACTGAGCCGGCATCTCAGAGTGGTGGGCCCTCGGTGTCAGAGAGGGAAATAGCCATCTGGCGTCTTGCATCCTGTGACCTCATGGAGCGTGCCTTCTCCTCCGTGTCCCAGGTCCCTTCCTGTTCCGTCTCTTCCCATCTCTCCCTCTGCGCTCTCCTCCAGAAATGTTTCTGCAGGCAGCTTCTGCTCCATTGTGGTCCCAGTAGTGTCGGCCCTAAAACAGTGGATCCTGACGTGGTACAAAGGCTGCGTCAATTTGTTCTAGCCTGCTGGTTAAGAAGAGTGCCATGTTTCTTGGTCCCTGAGACTCACCAGACCGTAACGGCAAAATGGGTGCAAATCCCCCTTATTCCTGACTTGCCCCTTGCGTTAGCCTCTCAGGCGTGTCTGACTCTTTGCAGCTCCATGGACTGTAGCCTGCCAAGTTTCTCAGTCCATGGAGTTCTCCAGGCGAGAACACGGGAGCCCCTTACACCCCGTTTAACCTGGCTGGCAGCTGGCAGCAGCTCCCCGTTAATTGAGAAGAGCTGCCATTCCCAGCGCCCCTGCCTGGTGACAGAGGGTGGTCCGGGTGTAAGCATGGCCTTCGTTGGCTGCAAGCAGAGTCGCTCTGACTGGAGCTGGCTGTATGACTTTCTTCTTCCCTAAGAGAATGAAATGTCTGCTTTCATTTTTTCCCCCTTTCCTCCTGATCTTTGTCAAAGAGTGACAGCTTCTCTAAGTAGGCAGTTGAGAAGGTAACCTTAGCAACTCCAAACTGGCAGCGGAGAAAGAGACTGGGTTCCGGGTGCCCCCCTAGCCCGAGCACTGGGCGCTGTGGGCGAGCCATGATTGTACTCTGTGTGCCTTAGTGACCCCCAGCCTTGCCCCACCAGAGCTGGCTCCAGAGCCGCCTGACCATTTTCTGCTGCTGCAGGGAATTCAGCCTCATCCTCATGCCTTTTCAGGCAAGAATTAAAACTCCTGGATGCCAAGAATTCCTTGTGTTTCCTAGGGCAGGCAGAGGACTAGAGACGTATGCACTCACCTTGCTGAGCTACTCCCGACCCTCCAGCACACTCCTGCCCTTCATGGTCTTGATCACACAGTTGTCAGTCTGCTCATCCTTCCACCCTTGTGTCTCCCCAGTCTGCTCTGGGCTCATCCCCTGCCTGACTCCTTCCCATCTTTCAAAGCGCTTTCCTGGGAAATCTAGTTACTGGCACTCCCCATTTGCAAGTATCTCTCTCCACCTAAAGCTTCTTATTCAGTGTTTATCACATGGACCACACAATCTAGAAGCAGTTGTTGTTTTTTTAATTAATTCCTTTATTCTTTACATGACATGATTTTCTGGATCTGAGTTATGCTTGGCAATAGGTGAAGTGCTCACACATTGTATATTCTTTTCACAGCATATTAATAGGCGTGATGGGCACTTATAATTCATGTGCTTACTCAGAAATAAAAGGAATGTTATGGTCTCTTTCCTGAAGAAAGGGCTTCAGGAAGAATTTATATAGTGGGGTTGATCACAGTGGGTACTCAGTGTCCTAGGACTGAGCTATTATAGGAAAGGAGGTGCTGAGGTATTGTCTGTGGGTCTTTCCTCTCATTTTTCTGTTCTCCAATATCCCCTAGTTCCCTGTCATCCACTTATCTGCCCTGTTTTTCATCATACCACTGATTAATCTTGTGGCCATCGACCCATCCACCCTTCTGCCTCTTCATCTACCATCTGTCCATCCATTGTCTGTGCTAAGAATTATAAAATTAGTATCTTTGGGGAGCATTCAGTCCAGGAGAAGTCAGGATAGGAAAGATGATGAGTGCTCAGCTGTAATCCAAGGTGCAGTCTGATAAGAGCAGTGAGATAAATGCCCTGGGTCTTCTGAGCAGGCAAGAACAGAAGACTCCAAATCTGAGAGGACTTTTCAAGACTTGTCACCTTGCAGCGCTCTCAGTGTGCAGCGTGGTGCCCAAGGTTCACAGGACATGACTCTCAGCGTCATCTGTCAAGCTGGAGAACCAGAGTTGGATGGAAAGATCTGTAGAGCGGAAGTAGATTGGCTGCTTGGCTCTTTGCTTCTCACAGATGGGAGAAGTGTGGCTCAGAAATGGGAAGGTGCTAGTACCATGTTGTGTTCATCTGGCAGCAAAACTGACCCTTGAGCAGAAATCTCTTGAGGTGGCCAGGCTCAGTCACGTGTTGTGATGAGAAAGGACCTGTGATTTGCTTAAGTGAAGGTTATCTTGGGTTTCACTTTTGTCTTTGAATCACCAGTTCATTCCAGTACTTCCTTGGTGAGCCATACCACTCTGTCGTTCTGGGTGAAACTAGACTCTGTGATCCATCCCTTTTCTTGCAATCCAGCCTGGTCCTGTGTGACCACACTGTCTCCTTACCTTCCAGGGACCACCATTTTAACCTAGTCCAGCCCTACTCAGGGGCCCAATTTTACCACCCAGATGTAAGCTCCTCTCTGGATATTCCCAGGCATCCTTGAAGCTGGGCCCCAGACACCGAGGAGACCAGGTTCTTGGCTGTCGACGGTAGATAAGCGGAGACTTAAATGGTGATTTTCTGGCCTGTGATCCCCTGTTTGTGGATTTCATCTTTTAATGGAAGTGCAGTAAATAAAAGCCATTTTCACAAGACGCCAAGCAACAGGTCAGAAACATCTGAGCCTCTGGAATTGATAGAAGAGAGCTAAGCGTAACAAGTCTCCCCAAATTGCACCCAGTTCTACTTGTATCAGCTCCCACACTGCATCCCCCGATTATCGTGCAAGGCAATTATTTCTGAGCTGGAGCTTGCGGAGAATACCACGTGTGGACGGTAGGTATCCTTTCATTGCTGCTCGCCAGATAGAATTTTTCACCCCATTTTTTGGCTAGTGTCTGAGCCCTGATTGAACCTTATCCCTACTCCCCTTCAGCATTTTCTTCCCCACCTTAGAGGCTGAAGTCATTCTTCAAGGCGTGTGCAAATGGCACCTTCCTTCATGCAAGTCACCCGCCTCTTCTCCCCAGTGTTTCAGTTCAAAGCAGTAATGTTAAGTCGAGGTTAAATTTACATACAGTGAAATGTTTCACTCTCACTGTACGTTTCAATGAGTTTTGACAAAGGTCTACATCCGTGTAACTAAGAGCATTTTTATTACTCCGGAAAGTCCCTTGATCATCTCTTCCAGTCAGCCCTCAGCCACCCACAGGCAAGTACTGGGCTGATATCTATCATTATGTATTAGTTTTGTCTTTTCTTGATCTCTTCTCGATGGATACACAGAATACAGGGGACAGAACACTATGGCCTATCGGCCAAATATAGCCCCTCACCTCTTTTTGTATGACTTGTGAGTGAAGAATTTTTTTCTAAGGAAATATGGTAAATGCTACTTTTTTTTTTTTCTGGTTCATAGCACGATATCATTTATGTCAATTAAAATTAGTCATAAGCGATTTGTGTTCTGCAAACAGCACAAACAAAAGGAAGGATCTGCACTGTAATAATTTCCTAGGGATGCTAGGAAATAAGACAGACTAGGGGATTTAAAACAACAGAAATGTATTCTCTCACAGTTCTGGAGTCCAGAGGTGAAAATCAAAGTGTCAGCAGGGTTGAATTCTTCTAAAGGATCTGAAGAAGAATCTGTTAGGTGACGCCCTGAGCTGAGGTGGTTGCCCGCAGTCCTTGGTGCTCCTTGGCTTGTAGACACATCACTCCAAATTCTGACTTCATCTTCCTTCTCTGTGTGTCTGTGCTCAAGTTTATTTCTTCTCTTTCTTCAAGTCCGTTTTAAAAGTTTCTTTTTACTTTCATTGGAGTATAATTGCTTCACAGTGTGTTAATTTCTGCTGCACACTGAAGTCAATCATTTTCAGCTGAAATGTGCGTCCCTCCGCTCCCTTGTGGACCTCCCACCCGCCCCATCCCAGCCCTCTAGGTCATTGCAGCGCCGAGCTGAGCTCCCTATGTTATACGGCAGCTTTCCGCTAGCTCTTTCACACGTGATAGTGTATATAAGTATAACTGAATTGCAGTATTGTGTTAACTACTGCAATGCAGCAAAGTGACTCAGTTATACACACGTATGCATTCTTTTTCATATTCTTTTTTATTGTGGCTTATCACAGACTATTAAATATAGTTCCCTGTAAGAATGCTTTTTTGCATTTTTAAATAGGAAAGAAAATCAAAAGAAAAATGATATTTAATGATACATAAACAATATACAAAGTTCCAATTTCAGTGTTCACAAATAGTTTTATTGGTACCAGTCATGCCTGTTGGATTGTGTATTGTCTGTGGCTGCTTCCTGGCTGCAGTGGCAGAATTGAGTGGTTGTGACAGATTATCTGGGCTCCAAAGCCTAACCTGTCCATTATTTAACCCTTTACTCAAAAAGCTTCTCAGCCTTAATCTATTGCGCACTCTTCTTTTTTGACACCTTTGCTCAGGCTACTGCTTTTGAGATTTGTCTGTTGTTGTGTATAAAGATACTTCACCAGTGTGCCTGTGTGCTCAGTTTTGTCCAACTCTTTGTGTAGCCCACCAGGCTCGACTGTCCTTGGAATTTTCCAGGCAAGAATCCCAGAGCAGGTTGCCATTCTCTTCTCCAGGGGATCTTCCCAGCCCAGGGATCGAACCCAAGTCTCTTGCATCTCCTGTGTTGGCAGGCAGATTCTTTTACCACTAGCTCCACCTGGGACATCCCAACTTGCTGTTGTTCAGTCACTCAGTCATGTCTGATACTATGTGATCCAATGGACTTCAGCATGCTGGGCTTCCCTTTCCTTCCGTGTCTCCCGGAGCTTGCTCAAACTCATGTCCGTTGAGTCTGTGATGCTCTCCAACCATCTCATCTTCTATCTCCCCTTTCTCCTCCTGCCCTCAATCTTTCCTCACATCAGAGTCTTTCCTAATGAGTCAGCTCTTTGCATCAAGTGGCCAAAGTATTGGAGCTTCAGCACCAGTCCTTCCAAGGAATATTCAAGGTTGATTTTCTTTAGGATCGACTGGTTTGTTCTTCTCGCCGTCTAAGAGACTCTCAAGAGTCTTTTCCAGCACCACAGTTTGAAAGCATCAGTTCTTCTGTGCTCAGCCTTCTTTATGGTCCAGCTCTCACATCTGTACATGACTACTGGAAAAACCGTAGCTTTGACCATAAGGATGTTTGTCAGCAAAATGATGTCTTTGCTTTTTAATATGGTGTCTAGGTTTGTCTTAGCTTTTCTTTCAAGAAGCAAGTGTCTTTTAATTTCATGGCCTCAGTCACCATCCTTAGTGACTTTGAAGCCCCCCAAAATAAAATCTGCCAATGTTTCCACTTTTTTCCCATCTGTTTGCTGAAGTAACAGGACTGGATGCCATGATCTTCGTTTTCTGAAAGTTGAGTTTTAAGCCAGCTTTTTCACTCTCCTCTTTCGCCCTCATCAAGAGGCTCTTCAGTTCCTCTTCACTTTCTTCCATTAGAGTGGTATCATCTATATATCTGAGGCTGTTTGTATTTTTCCAGGTAATCTTGATTCCAGCTTGTGATTCATCCAGCCTGGCATTTTGCATGATGTACTCTGCATACAAGTTAAATAGGCAAGGGACAGTATACAGCCTTGGTATATTCCTTTCCCAATTTTGAACCAGTCTGTTGTTCCATGTCCAGTTCTAACTGTTGCTTGATAACCTGCATACAGGTTTCTCAGGAAGCAGGTGAGGTGGTCTGGTGTTCCCATCTCTTTAAGAATTTTCCACAGTTTGTTGTGATCCACATAGTCAAGTGTTTCAGCATAGTCAGTGAAGCAGATGTTTTTTCTGGAATCCTCTTGCTTTTTCTGTGGTCCAGTGAATGTTAGCAATTTGATCTCTGGTTCCTCTGCCTTTTCTAAAACCAGCATGTTCATCCGGAAGTTCTTGATTCACCAACTGTTGAACCCTAGCTTGAAGAAGTTTGAGCATTACCTTGCTAGGGCATGAAATAAGAGCAATTTTGTGGCAGTTTTGAACATTCTTTGGCATTGCCTTTCTCTGGGATTGGAATGAAGACTGACCTGGGAACATCCCAGTGGCTACTTCTAGTTCTTTCAGCTAGAATATTGTGTTAGCCCTTTGAACTCCCAGAGCAGACATGGCCAATACACTGCTTTTCCCATCATACTCCTTTCTGTGCCCATGACTTAGATTGCTGCTTGTTCATGTTCTGTTTCCCTGATCAGTCATGATCTGTTTTCCTGCTGGCCTCTGCTTTGGCTCAGAATTCATCTCGACCCAGTGCTCCAGGAAGTCACTGTGCAAAGGCCAGAGCTGAGCATGTGTTGGAAAGCTTTTTGCCATCCTGCTGTAGGAGTGTTATGGTGTCTAGAAGCAAAGATGCAAAGAACTTTGGCATTAGACAAACCTGGATTTGAATCCCGGTGCTGCCCCTTACCAGCTTAGTGTGTTTGGGCAAGTCACTTAGCCGGTCTGAGCCTCAGTTTCCCTCCCTAAACAGTGGGAGAATAATAAAACCAACCCTCATTGGTATCTTTGAGACGTTAAGTAAAATACAGATGTAAAAATGCCTTGCTCAGTTCTGGTACATAGTCAATGCTAACTAAAGGTCTCTGCAGAACAGACTTCTTCTTGCCCGAACCTGCTGTTCCTTCTGGTTGGTGAACTCAAATCCTCCCAGTCATTGACTCCCAAAACATCACAGTCATAGCCTGTTCCCTCCATGTGCACACACCACCCCCATCACCCTGTCTTGACCTGACCTCTGCTCTTGCTCTGACCTGTGCAACTGGTCACCCTCTATACCCTCCCTGTGACTCCCTCCAATTTATGCTGCCCAGTACAAGCAAAGTGAATGTATAACACACCAAGAGCCCCCACCAGCATCCCATCATTCTGAGGATAAAGATTAGGCTATTTAAAATGGCTTAAAGGTGCCCATGGTCTTCCCTTAGCTACATTTCTAGTCTTAGGTATCAGCTCTCTCCCTTCCTCTCAGCACTCCAGTCACATTGACCTTGATCTTGGTTCTTCCTATGAATCACAGGACCACATCCCTCCTCCCATGCTTATCTCTTTATTTTCTCCTGACTCTGGGAATGGTGACCATTCCCATCACTTGCTATGATGAATTGTTCAAAATGTCCTACCAGCAGTGCGTGAGAGTTCTGATTTCTCCACAGTCTTACCAAAAGTTCTCGTTGTCTTTTTGATTATAGCCATCCTAGTGGGATGGAGTGGTGTTTTATTCACCTAGTTTTTTTCTTACTTATCCTTTTGATCCAAATAAAGTATCAGCCCCTCAAGGAAGACTTCCCCAATGGCGCATTCCCATGAACTAGAACAGGTCATAATGTTCTTTCATAACTTCCTGTGACCTTTTCCTCCAGAGTCCTTATTATGCTTTCTGAAATTTATATGTATTTTTACAATGTTGAATTATTCTGTGACCCCTCCCCCCCCCACAGTCAACACAAAGCTCAAGGAGGGTAGACCCTATTTTGAGGGTCTAACATACTGCCTTGCATGTGGTAAGTGCCCTCCCCTCCAATAAAAGACCCATTGAACAAAAACATGAATTGATTCCTTCATCTTCTACTACATACTCTCATGACCTATGGTTTCTTACTTTCTAAACTCTTTCACGTTAACTTCTCATCTTTTTTTCAACCCCTAACCTTGCCATTTTACCCATCATCCACAGAACTGTCAGATTGATCTTTGTAAAAATATACTTAAATCATACCACTCAAAAAACATCCATCGCTACCTATTATATTTCCAATAAAGATACAAACTCTTGAGCCATTTTGATCAAAACCCCTTGAGGTGATATGTACTGTAGTTGAGCTCTTGATGAAATACACGGAAGAGAGGATAGCTGTGGAGCTCTCTTTCTCTTTTACTTTATTTTTGAGTTTTTCCCCTTGTTTTAAGCTTGGCACACGTCTTACTGCTGTAATGAGCAGTAAGCTCCTGGAGGACAGGTAAGTATCCTATTCATCTTTGGACGCGCCACTATGCTTTACAAGTGCCTGGTTTAAAGCAACTGTCAGTAAATGTTTGTTCACTAGGAATAAATTGTGTTATTCCTCCCAAGAGAAGCATTTACATGCTAACAAAGGCCTTGGAAAATTTAACTGGAAGGATTAATGATGGAATTCCAGGCACATAAGGCAGGCTGGTTGGGGAGATATTTTTGGAGCCAGCCAGCCACTACCGCCTCACCTTTTCAAGGCCGTGTCTCTCCATGACCTTGAAGCTAATTCTCCTTGAGTCGGATTAGTGACTCTCCTTCTTGCCAGCTGCAGAAACCTGGGTCCCTTCTTCTTCTCCAGGAGGTGGCTAACTTCATATGCCCATTTGTGAGCAGACCCTTTGACTCCAGACCCCAGAGATGGGGAAGGAACCCCTTTGTTCCTGATGACAGCATTTCGACCCAAAGATGTATTTACTTTTCCTCCTTATAAGTAGAAAGGATCCAGAGGCAGCCAGAGGATTGCAGGTGGTGGTGGAGTAAGGTGCACACTAAAATGTAGAGGGTAGTTCAGATTTTCACAGACGCCACCAAGTGGGCCTACGGTGGAGCAGAAATTCAAACCCTGAGCTTTGGGATGCATTCAACCTGATTGTCCCTCAACTTTTCCAGAAGAGGTATCCATCTGATTAAAGAAGGGCAGGGAATAGAGTATAGCTCAGATAGGAGGAAGTGAAATTAATATTTGATTATAATATTTCCATGATAAAGGTGGTGTCCCCCGCATTGCAGGTGAGAAGTCAGAGTCGCAGTGGGGAAAAGTGACGTGGCTGTGGCCACAGGCTGACCACTGGCAGAGATAGCATCCTGATGCAGGACCCTTACAACATGCTGCCCCCAGGCAGTCTCATGGCAATTACAATTCTCCCTCTATCTAGTTGGACTTTTCCTTCATAACATGACCCAAGGACTCTAGACCTTGAAGGAGGTGGGAATAGTTGTGGATTGGATTCCAGGAGCCCTGAGTCTACTCTCTGAACCCACCAAGTGTCCTAGGATAGATCATACCCTCTGTCTCTCTCCGCTCTCCTGATCCGAGAAATACAGGCATCAAATCCATCTGTCAAGCCTCTTCCCGCTCCCATCAGCTGTTGAAATAGGCTTCTTTTTTTTCAATATATACTTTCTAAGTTACATAAATATATAAAGCCACTCCTTGGTTAAAATATAAACAAAATAAAATCACACGGAGTAAAAAGTAACAGTCTGTCCTTGGCATCCCCCATCTCCCTTTCTACCTGGAGATAATCGCCGCTTATTTGGTATATATATATCCCAATTGCTTTTCTCTTTATTTATATTCACATGCCTGTGCAAGCCCAAGTATGCATCTGTGGTTTTACCCATATGCAGGATTATGGCTCTTCTTTCCTTTTTTTTTTTAATTCTTTTTTTTAAAATTTTAATTGGAGGTTAATTACTTTACAGTATTGTATTGGCTTTGCCGTACATCAACATGACTCTTCTTTCCTGAGACTTGCATGTGTATGTTTTCCATTTAGAGATAACTGGAAATCTTTCAATATCAGATCATTTGGGTCTACCTCATTATTTCTAATGGCCTCGTTCAGTGGTCAGGGTGTAATTTATCCACTGCCTTTTTCTACTGATGGACATTTGTGTTGTTTCTCATCTTTCACTATCAAAAGCATGCTACAGTGAATTTTCTGTATAAAAGGCTTTCTACTCTGAGTATTTCTGTAGGTTGGATACCTAGGACTAGTATTACTAGGTCAAAGAATATGACTATTTTCAATTCAAATAGATACCGCTGAATTGCCCTCAAAAATATCTGTACCAGTTTACACCCAAAGTGGAAATTGGTATAGAAATTTGCAATTGAAGTGGAGCTTTAAGGGCATCTTTGTGGGTTCAGGACACTGCCTGCCCATCACCCTTCAAAACACCTTCTGTTTACAAGTGAGGCAAGTCTTGCCCTGACTGCCTTCTGCATCTGGTATCCTGCGGCTCAGCCCTTGCATGGATTCCAAAACAGGGTTTTAGAAAAGGCTTTCTAGAATGGGGAGGTGGCTTGATTAACCTCCTGCCCAGCTAAGAGCCCTGGGTTTCCTGAGAAGTTCCCAGTGGATCGCCAGGGCCTCGCAAACAGCTGACTAATAGGGGCGGCAGCATGTGGCCTCATTCGGAGATTGGCCAAGTCCCGAGGAGTTCAAAGACCTCTGCAGACCGCTTGCCCCTTCCTGACAGAGGCCCTCCACCTAGCGCGCCCTGAATAATGCATTGTGTTTATCCTCTCTTGGTCTGATGGATGGCTGAGCTTTCCCTCTCACCCACCTGCTTCTCCTCCTTTCTCTGCCTTGTGTCTCCTAAGCCTTCAGCCTAGCCTGGAGCTCAGGCAAGAGGAAGGAGCGGTTGGTTTTTTAAAGATTAGTTGCACAGCTAGCAGTCTTTTCTNATAATGCATTGTGTTTATCCTCTCTTGGTCTGATGGATGGCTGAGCTTTCCCTCTCACCCACCTGCTTCTCCTCCTTTCTCTGCCTTGTGTCTCCTAAGCCTTCAGCCTAGCCTGGAGCTCAGGCAAGAGGAAGGAGCGGTTGGTTTTTTAAAGATTAGTTGCACAGCTAGCAGTCTTTTCTTCAAACAAAGCCAGTGTCTTTGTTTCTTTCTCTTACACCTGAGTCGAGACAGAGAAGGAGAGAAAATGAAAATGCTGGCATTTACTGAGCTCCCACTCTGTGCTGGATATAACAGTGGGCGCATCATTGGGTCTTTCCAAGAAGACAGTGCTGTCCTTATTTTCACATGAGGAAACTTGGTTCAGAGCCAGGACACAACCAGCTTATAGCTGGAGTTAGGGGAGCTGGGACTTGAATCTGTCTGACTTCTAGCCCAGGTTGTTTTTCCCACTGTGCCCGATTGCTAAGTAGAACTTAAAAAAATATATTTTGTTTTGGTTTATTTATTTAGTTACCTTCAGCCACACACATCAGCCTTCAAGTAACCCCCAGACATGCATTTCGTGGCATTTCCAAAGTTGCAAAGCATCAGATCTTCCACGATCAGTTCC
>SJYA01012051.1:0-12126 GCA_006410615.1 Neotragus moschatus
CTGGGAGTTGGTGATGGACAGGGAGGCCTGGCGTGCTACAATTCATGGAGTCACAAAGAGTCGGACATGACTGAGCGACTGAACTGAACTGAATCCTTAGCACAGGGCCTAAGGAAAAACATGTCCTCAGGCAAGATGTATTGTTGCTATATACTCATTAATACAGAGCCTAAGGAAAAACATATCCTTGAGCAAGATGTATTATTTCTTACAGGCCTCCTCATAAACTATCATTACTAGTTTTCATGAATTCCCCTTTATTCTCTCCATGATAATTGTCCTATACACACGGTTCGACACCTCATTTTTTCACCTGAAATAGGTCTAGAAGACTGTGCTATAGTGGCATATATAAGTCCATTGTCAAATTATTTAATCAATACACAGAATTCCACTATATGTAAGTACTAACTGTATTTATATTACCACTTCTTTAAAAAAATAATTTTGTTGGAGTATAGTTTTTTTTACATGTTGTATTATTTTCTATTGTATAGCAAAATGAATCAGCCATATAAAAACATATACAGCCTCCCTTTGGACCGCCTTCCCATTCAGGTCATCAGAGTGCATTAAGTAGAGTTCCCTGAGCTATACTGTATGTTCTTGTTAATTGTCTATTTTATACCTATTATCAATATGTAGGTATCAGTCTCCATATCCCAATTCCTCCCACCTACCCATCTTCCCCTTTTGATATCTGTATATTTGTTTTCTATGTCTCTGTTTCTGCTTTGCAAATAAAATCATCTATACAATTTTCCCAGATTCCATATATATGTGTTAATATACAATATTTGTTTTTCTCTTTCTAGCTTACCTCACTCTGTATGACACTAACAAAAATATAGATCAAGGGAACAGGATAAAAAGCCCAGAAATAAACCCACACACCCATGGTCACCTAGTCTATGACAAAGGAGGTAAGAATATACAGTGGGGAAAATATAGCCTCCTCAATAAGTGGTGCTGGGAAAACCATATAAAAGAATGAAACTAGAACACTTCTTGGAGAAGGCAATGGCACCACACTGCAGCACTCTTGCCTGGAAAGCCCCAAGGATGGAGGAGCCTTGTAGGCTGCAGTCCATGGGGTCGCTAAGAGTCAGACATGATTAAGTGACTTCACTTTCACTTTTCATTTTCATGCATTGGAGAAAGAAATGGCAACCCACTCCAGTGTTCTTGCCTGGAGAATCCCAGGGATGGTGGAGCCTGTGGGCTGTCATCTATGGGGTCACACAGAGTTGGACACGACTGAAGCAACTTAGCAGCAGCAGCAGAACACTTCTTAACACCGTCCACCAAAATAGACTCCAAATGGATTAAAGACTTAGATGTTAGGCCACAAACTATAAAGCTCTTATAGGAAAATATAAGCAGTACACTCTGACATAAATGACAACAAGATCCTCTTTGACCCACCTTCTAGAGTAATGGAAATAAAAACAAAAATAAACAAATGAGACCTAATTAAACTTAAAAGCTTTTACTCAACAAAGGAAACAATAAACAAGATTAAAAGACAACCCTCAGAATGGGCAAAAATATTTGCAAATTAAACAACTGACAAAGGATTAATCTCCAAAGTGTGTAAGCAGCACGTACAGCTTAAAAGAAAACAAACAGCCCAATTGAAAAATGGGCAGAAGACCTACGCAGACATTTCTCCAAAGGCATACAGATTGACAATAAACATGTGAAAAGATGTTGAACATCACTAATTATTTTAGTGTTAGTCACTCAGTCTTGCCCAACTCTTTGCCACCCCATGGACTGCAGCCCTCCAGATCCCTCTGTCCATGAGATTTTCCAGGCAAGGATACTGGAGTGGGTTGCCATTTCCTTCTCCAGGGGATCTTCCCAACCCAGGGATCGAACCCAGGTCTCCTGCACTGCAGGTAGATTCTTTACCAACTGAGCTACAAGGGAATTATCCTTAAAGATCAACCTCATTAATTATTATATAAATGCAAATCAAAACTATAATGAGGTATCATCTCACACCAGTCAGAATAGCCATCATCAAAAAATCTACAAACAAGAAATGCTGGAGAAGATGTGGAGAGAAGGGAACCCTTCTACACTGTTGGTGGGAATGTAAATTGATGCAGCCACTATGGAGAACAGTATGGCAATTCCTTTAAAAACTAGGAAATATGACACAGCAATCCCACTACTGGACATATACCCTAAGCAAACCATATTTGAAAAAGACACATGCACTCCAGTGTTCACAGAAGCATTATATACAACAGCTGTGACATGGAAGCAACTAGATGTCCATTGACAGATGAATGGATAAAGAAGATGTGGTACATACATACAATGGAATATTATTCAGCCATAAAAATGAATTTGAGTCAGTTCTAGTGAAGCGGATAAACCTAGGAGCCTGTTATACAGAATGAAATAATTCAGAAAGAAAAAATATAGTATATTAACACATATATATGGAATCTGGAAAAATCATATCGATGAACGTGTTTTCAGGGAAGGAGTGGAGACATAGATAGAAAGAATGGACTTGTGGATACAATAGGGGAAGGAAAGAGTGGGGCAAATGGAGAAAGTAGCACAGACATAAATACACCACCATGTGTAATATAGATAGCTGGTGAAAAGTTTCTATATAACATGGGCCCAGCCTAGCACTCTATGATGACCAAGAGGGTGGGATGAGGATTGGGGGAGGGGAGAGAGGCTTAAGAGGGAAGTGATATATGTATAATTATGGCTGATTTGCATTTTTGAATGGCAGAAATCAACACATTATAAATAAATTTTCCTCCAAATAAAAAATGAATTTTTACAAAAGTACACTCTCTAACCCCATATACAAAAATAAACTCAAAATGGATTAAAGACCTGAATGTAAGGCCAGAAACTATAAAACTCTTAGAGGAAAATATATGAAGAACACTCTTTAACATAAATTTCTGCAAGATCTTTTAAAAAGAAAAGCAAAAATAAATACATGGAAACTGATTACCACTTTTTATTAGAAGCGAAACTACAATGGATCGCATTTGTGTGTGGTGTGTGTGTGTGTAATTGTGCACATCTTTTCCTAAAAGTGAACATGCTCTATTAAGACACAAATACATTAAAATGTAAGAAATATTAAGATAAATACTCAACAGAAATTATACATTATACTCCCATACGAGACAGCCCTTCCTTCTACTGCTTTCTAACAAAACTTGCTATCAAATTTTTCGCCTTTGTCAGTCTGAAAGTAAAAGATTATATCTGGTAGTTTTAGTTTCATTTCACTAATCATAAGTTTGATTATGTTTTATTTCTTTCCTGTGAACTTCTACTCATATATTTCTTTCATGCTGCTTAAATAAACTAGCTTTTCCTATAATAAAAGTGGAAAATATGTTTTCAGAGATCCTTGTTTTCCTGACAAAAAGGGTTTACTTCAGTTTTCTGCACTTTGTATATATCTTAGATCTTGTGGACTTTTGTCTTGCTTAGAAAGGACTACCACATTCTAAGATTTTTAAAAATTATTTGTGATTTCCAAATTTTATAATTTCAATCTTCATGTTTAAATGTAGGAAATCTGGAATTTACTTTGCCATTATATATGTATGTATATGGGAATCTCAGCTGGCTCAGTGGTGAAGAATCGGCCTTCCAATGCAGGACATGTAAGAGACTCAGGTTCAATACCTAGGATGGGCTGATGCCCTGGAGGAGGGCATGGCAACCCACTCCAGTATTCTTGCCTAGAAAATCCCATGTACAGAGGAGCTTGTACAGTCCATATACAGTCCATGGGGTCACAAGGAGTCAGACATGACTTAGCAACTAAACCATCACCACTACCACATATATGAATATGATATCTAATCTGCTTTTTTCTAGGTGGCTGCCAAGTTGTCTGAGAACATTTATTCAACAGTTTATTTCCAGCTGATGTGAAATAAAACCTTTAAGTTAGTTTCTAGAAGTATTTATCTCTATATAATGTAAACTGTTTTGTAGCTTTGTCTGTATGACTAGGACCCAGAGTGCACTGGTCTGATGAATGCAGCCCTAGAAAGGTTTTCATATGGAGTAGACACGTCTCCTCTTCTTTGTTTTTCTTCTATATTATCCTGACAATTTTTAAAAGTATGTTAAGCATTTTTATTTAAATATGTATACAAGTAGTAGCCTACCTCTCTTTACAAAAAGATAGATAGTTTTACTACACAGCACATAAAATTTACAAATAAATTAGCAGAGAATTGATTTTAATACGTTTAAATTATATCATTTTTCTTTTTTGATTTTCAGTGGCATTCTTGACACATTTTTTTCAAGGTAATTTTTACCTCTATTGCAAATTTAGTCTCTACCTTCTAAACCAGCAGATGGCAAACTTTTCTGTAAAGGACACAAAAGGAAATATTTTGATATTGTGGGTAAAGCAGTGTTTCTGGGAAACAATTCAACTCTGTGGTTGTGGCATGAAAATAGCCAGAGACGATATGCAAATGTATGAGTGTGGTAGTGTACCAATAAAACTTTATTTAGAAAAACAAGCAGCAGTGCACATTTGGTCTAGAAGCCAAAGTTTGCCAACTCTTGGTATAAAGTTATTTTTTCCCCCTTTTAAACTAACTGACAAAACCAACATAACTCAGATAACCACAATGCTGTGATCACTCACCTAGAGTCAGACATCCTGGAGCAGGAGGTTAAGTAGACCATAAGAAGCATTATTATTAACAAAGCTAGTGGAGATGATGGAATTTCCAGCTGATCTATTTCAATTCTTAAAAGATGATGCTGTTAAAGTGCTGTACTCAATACCTGCAAATTTGGAAAACTCAGGAGTGGCCATAGGACTGGAAAAGGTTAGTTTTCATTATAATCGCAAAGATGGGAAATACCAAAAAATGTTCAAACTACCACATAATTGTACTCATTTCACACACTAACAAGGTCATGCTCAATATCCTTCAAGCTAGGCTTCAACAGTACTTGAACTGAGAGTTTTCAGATGTACATACTGGACTTAAAAAGGCAGAGGAAGCAGAGATCAAATTGCTAACATGTATTGGATCATAGAATAATCAATAGAATTCCAGAAAAACATCTACTTCTCCTTCACTGACTACACTAAGCCTTTGACTGTGTGGGTCACAACAAACTGGAAAATTCTTAAAGAGATGGGAATACCAGATAGCTTACCTGCCTCCTGCAAAACTATGCAGGTCAAGAAGCAACAGTTAGAACCTGACATGGAACCACAGACTGGTTCAGTATTGGGAAAGGAGTATGTCAAAGTCGTATATTATTACCCTTCTTATTTAACTTCTATACACAGTACATCATCCAAAATGCCAGACTGGATGAAGCACAAGCTGGAATCAAGATTGGAGGGAGAAATATCAATAACTTCAGATACATAGATGACACTACCCTGATGGCAGAAAGTAAAGAGGAACTAAAGGGTCTCTTGATGAAAGTGAAAAAGGAAAGTAAAAAACTGGCTTAAAACTCAACTTTCAAAAAATTGAGATCATGGCATCCAGACCTATCACTTCATGCCAAATAGATGGGGAAACGATCGAAACAGTGACAGACTTTATTTTCTTGGTCTCCAAAATCATTGCAGATCATGACTGCTGCCATGAAATTAAGACGCTTCTTGGTAGAAAGGTTGACAGACATAGACATCATATTAAAAAGCAGAGATATCACTTTGCTGATAAAGGTCTATGTAGTCAAAGCTATGGTTTTTCCAGTAGTCATGTATTGTGAGAATCGAACCATAGAGAAAGCTGAGCACTGAAGATTGATGCTTTTGAACTATGGTGTTGGAGAAGACTCTTGAGAGTCCCTTGGACAGCAAGATCAAACGAGTCAATCCTAAAGCAAATAAGCCCTAAATATTCATTGGAAGGACTGATGCTGAAGCTGAAGCTCCAAAAGAAGGAGAGTGGGGCAGCAGAGAATGAGATGGTTGGATAGCATCATTGACTCAATAGACATGAGTTTGAGCAAACTCTGAAACATAGTGAAGGACAGGGAAGTCTGATGTGCTGCAATCCATGAGATTGCAAAGAGTCAAACACGAGTGAGCAACTGAACAACAACAAAACAACATTTAGTCTATCTTAAGTATGTCAGGCAGTAATTTCATCTAGTAGGCACTTTTTATGCTTAAAAGGTTTCAGAATGAAATTAAAACACATGCATGCCAAAATTAGGCCAGAGCATATTCTGTGATATACTTAAATAAAGGCTAATCCTATTTAAATAGTGAGCTCAAGCCCTTCAGACTCCAATCAATTACTTTAGCAGGAATAGACAGAATTGCAGTTGCTTCAGTGGCAAGTGCATCCAGAGTCTCTGAAATCCAAGAAGCTTTATCCTTTTTACTCTTCTCAATTATGTTTCTTAGATGTTTTATCTCTGCTTTCATTTCCTCAGCTTTTCTACTAAATCCTTCAGTAAGCAGATCATTTTGAGCCTAAAACAAAAGAAGGTGGGGAGAGGAAATTGCAAACTTTTGAAAAACACATTTTTTCAAGAGTCAGAATTTGTATTTAAGAACTTTGTTAAATTGTCTCTATTTGACACATAGGATTAGTCTCTCTTATTAGATTATCAAAGGATAATGTTTGTGGCAGGTAATATTTTCTGAGTTAGACCTAGACANAGAAGGGGGGGAGAGGAAATTGCAAACTTTTGAAAAACACATTTTTTCAAGAGTCAGAATTTGTATTTAAGAACTTTGTTAAATTGTCTCTATTTGACACATAGGATTAGTCTCTCTTATTAGATTATCAAAGGATAATGTTTGTGGCAGGTAATATTTTCTGAGTTAGACCTAGACAGTGAGAGGAAGAATAGTTCCCTATCTTACTAATATTCACACACCATTAGGGTTGTGCTTGGCTGCTAAGTCAGGCATGAGGACAAATGCATTTACATGTTCCAGCCAAAACTCTGGGTTCAGTTCAGTTCAGTCACTCAGTCACATCGGAATCTTTGGGACCCCATGAATCGCAGCATGCCAGGCCACCCTGTCCATCACCATCTCCCGGAGTTCACTCAGACTCATGCCTATCGAGTCAGTGATGCCATCCAGCCATCTCATCCTCTGTCGTCCCCTTCTCCTCCTGCCCCCAATCCCTCCCAGCATCAGAGTCTTTTNAGGCAAGCTATTCACACCTGGAGACAACTATAGCAAGTTTAGAAGATGTAACCTCCACACATTTTTATGTCTGAACATATCAGATAGTTTTAGGTCAACATAGATGCAAATTAGTCTTTGTGCTTTTAAGGTTCCTGATCATTGACAGTAATCTTAGCAAAGTACCAAGTTGCTACTAATATTAAAAACATCTGGATGGAATTGCTGTTTGATAATCCATGAAACCCTGAATAATGTGAGCTCCATGAGATCATCCTAGAATCACAGCTACATAGCACCTAAAACCTTGGAGGTGATATTTATATTCTTTAAGTACTTAGAGGGACCAAAGTCATCATAGCCTCTACAGGGTCTCAGTGTGGAGCAAAATTCAAAGGTCTTTTGAAAAGCCAGGATTCAAAACTTTGATTAGAGCAAATGTGGTAATGCCAGTAGTGCTTTTTTTTTTTTTTTTTTGCTTTAACTTTTACCCATTCCTTCCTGATGTGTCAACTCAGGGTCTGTCAGGAACTAGTGAGGTCATGCCAGACTTACCTTTAGCCTATGTTCCAGTAGCCTTTCCTGCTCTTTCTCAAAGTTTTCTCTTTCTCTCTCCAGCTTCCATCTCAGCTGGGCTATGTTTTCCCTGAGACTTCTGTCTTGAGCTTCCATCTGCTGTTGCTGCTTGTATTGTTTCTGTCTTAGCAATTCACATTCCCTCTCAGCTGCCTCCGTCCTGGCTCATTCCTCTGCCCAACAAAGGTTTCAGAAAGAGAAGCAAGTAACAGATTAGACTCAAACTCTACTTTCTTGAGATTAGAAACCAAATCAAATTTGAAAAGAGAGTGGGAAATCTCAGAATTCCCCTGGTGCCACACATCAGGAGCAGGTTTGAGAATATGAAGGGAAAGGCTTTGACCTTCTGGCTGATGTCCAACCACAACTCTGTTATTTTCAGATTTAGCAGTGGGTATTCCACAGAAGAAGTGGAAGCTCATTATTTTGGAAAGATCTTTATTTGATCTGTCAAAGGGCATTGAATGAACATCCCCATCCTGCTAAGATATGAGCCCCATACCTGCTATGGCCTTTGCCGCATCGCTGAGGGCTTTATCTGACTGCAGGATGGATTTCTCGATTGCCACCTGGGACTGCAGGAAGTTCTCAAGGACCTCATTTGTCTAAGGAATTAACAAGAACCAAAGCACTTTAGATTCTTACCGAGGAGACTTGTTCTGTACAAATGAGTCCTTCTGTGTCATTTTCACTTTCTGCTTAAAATGTTCCAGGAGCCTCTTACAAAGCACTCAAGCTTCTGAGTGTCACCAGAGACTCTGCATGGCTCCTTTCAGTCCCCCGCCCAGTGCTATTGTCTTTCATCAGCCCCAGGTATCAAGCAGTCAAACTTAATTGCTGTTGTATAAACTCACAATCTCATATATTTGCATGTTTACCTGGGACACTTCCCTTTGGATAACATCTTAACCTGAACAACATGCACAAATATTTCAACTTATATCCCCCTTCTTTTCCAGGAAAATTTCCTAAACCATATGTCCAATGTGATTGTCAGATTCTAATTTGTGCTGCTGATGTCTCCTGCTACTTGCTAGTGTGTAACCTTAGGCAACTTATTTAAGTAGTTTGTGCTTCCTGGTGCACATATAGAAAGTGTGGATAATAAGACTAGATGCTTCAGAACAACTTTAGGAGGACTGAGTTTAAATTTTCAGAGAAAAAGCTTAACATTATGCCTATAGGCAATAACAGTTATATATATATTCTTTGTATTATTATTATGTTTATTATCACTACCAGTGCAGCCCAAGATCATAGGTTCATAAGTGTTATCTTTCCATATTTGAGGATCTAGTTATTTGACTTCTGTCCACTTTGATCAGCCTTGAGTATAAGGCTTCTGACTTTGCATCATAAATCCTCAGCATGGGGCACATTAAATGTTATGTTACTGGATAAAGATAATGAAGGACTTCTGTTCTCTCTCTGATGGATATTAGAAATTGATGCTCATTTTTGGGGGAATGGACATTTCTCCTTGAGAATAAATGACATGTAGTAATGGAGTAGCCTTCATAGTAAACAAGAGTCCAAAATGCAGTACTTGGTGAAATCTCAAAAACAAGAGAATGATATGAGTTTGTTTCCAAGGCAAACCATTCAATACCACAATAATCCACATCTGTGCCCCCAAACAATAATGCCAAAGAAGTTGAAATTGAATGGTTCTATGAAGACCTACAAGACCGTCTAGAACACCAAAAGAAGATATCCTTTTCATCATAGGGAACTAGAATGCAAAAGTAGGAAGTCAAGAGATACCTAAAGTAACAGGCAAATTTGGCCTTGGAATACAAAATGAAATAGGACAAAGGCTAACAGACTTTTGTCAAGGGAATGCAAGATTCATAGCAAACACTCTTTTCAACAACACAAAAGAAGACTCTACACATGGACCAACACTACCAGATGGTCAATACTGAAATCAGATTGATTATATTCTTTGTAGCCAAAGATGGAAAAGCTCTGTACAGTCAGTAAAAGCAAGACTGGGAGCTGACTGTGGCTCAGATCATCAACTCCTTATTGCAAAATTTAAACTTCAAGTGAAGAAAGTAGGGAAAACCAGTAGACCACTCAGAAATGACCTAAATCAAATCCCTTATGATTATAGTGGAAGCTATGAATAGATTCAAAGGATTAGATCTGATAGAGTGCCTGAAGAACTATGGATGGAGGATCGTGACATTGTACAGGAGGTGGTGATCCAAACCATCCCCAAGAAGAAGAAATGTAAAGAGGCAAAATGGTTGTCTGAGGAAACCTTACAAATAGCTGAGAAAACAAGAGAAATTAAGCCAAAGGCAAAAGAAAAAAGGAAAGACATATCCATCTGAATGCAGAGTTTCAGAGAACAGCAAGGAGAGAAAAGAAAGCCTTTTTAAGTGAACAATGCAAAGAAATAGAGGGAAACAATAGAATGGGAAAGACTAGAGATTTCTTCAAGAAAATGAGAGATACCAAGGGAACATTTCATGCAAAGGTAGGCACAATTAAGGACAGAAATGGTAAGGGCCTAAGAGAAGATATTAAGAAGAGGTGACAAGAATATACAGAAGAACTATACAAAAAAGATCTTAATGAACCAGAAAATCATGATGGTATGATCACTCACCTAGAGACAGACATCCTGGAGTGTGAGGTTAAGTGGGCCTCAGGAAGCATCTCTACAAACAAAGCTAGTGGAATCTGAGAAGGTGATGCTGTGAAAGTGCTGCACTCAAAATGCCAGCTAATTTGGAAAACTCAGGGTGGCCACAGGGCTGGAAAAGGCCAGTTTTCATTATAATTCCAAAGAAGGAAAATGCCAAAGAATGTTCAAAGTACCACACAATTGCACTCATTTCACATGCTAGCAAGGTCATGTTCAAACTCCTTCAAGCTAAGTTTCAACAGTATGCAAACCGAGAACTTTCAGGTTTTCAAGCTAGATTTAGAAAAGGTAGAGGAACCAGAGATCAAGTTGCCAACAGTGTTGGATTATAGGATAATCAAGAGAATTCTAGAAAAACATCTACTTCTCTTCATTGACTACACTAAAGCTTTTGACTATGTGGGTCACAACAAACTGTGGAAAATTTTTAAAGAGATGGGAATACCAGATACCTTATCTGCCTCCTGCGAAACCTGTATGCAGGTCAAGAAGCAACAGTTAGAACTGGACATGAAACAATAGACTGGTTCAAAATTGGGAAAGGAGTACATCAAGACTGTATATTATCACCCTGCTTATTTAACTTCTATGCAGAGTACATCATGCAAAATGCCTGGCTGGCTGAAAAACAAGCTGGAATCAAGAATGCAGGGAGAAATATCAATAACCTCAGATATGTAGATGACACCACACTTTTATGGCAGAATGTGAAGAAGAATTTTAAAAACCTCTTGATGAAGGTGAAAGAAGAATGTGAAAAAGTTGGCTTAAAATTCAATATTCAAGACACTAATATCAGGGCATCCAGTCCCATCACGTCATGGCAAATAGATGGGGAAACAATAGAAACAGTGACAGACTTTATTTTCTTGGTCTCCAAAATCACTGCAGATGGTGACTTCAGCCATGATTTTAAAGACACTTGCTCCTTGGAAGAAAAGCAATGACAAACCTAGATAGCATATTAAAAAACAGAGACACTGCTGACAAAGGTCTATATAGCCAAAGCTATGGTTTTTCTAGTAGTCATGTATGGATGTGAGAGTTGGATAATAAAAATGGCTGAGCACCAAAGAATTGAGGCCTTCAAACTACAGTTCTGGAGAAGACTTTTGAGAGTCCCTCGGACAGCAATCAAATCAAATCAGTCAGTCCTAAGGGAAATCAACCCTAAATATTCACTGGAAAGACTGATGCTGAAACCAAAGCTTCAACAATTTGGCTCCCTGATGTGAAGAGCCTACTCAGTAGAAAAGACCCTGATGCTGAGAACAACTGAAGGTGGGAGGAGAAGGGGATGACCGAGGATGAAATGGTTGGGTAGCATCACGACTCACTGGACAGGAATTTGAACAAACTCCCAGAGATGGTGAAAGACAGGGAAGCCTGACGTGTTGCAGTCTAGAGTGCCACAGATTCAGACATGGCTGAGCGACTGCACAACAAGGCCCTGAGCTGTCATGATATCCCATGCTCTCTCATTACCTACGCAANCAGGAATTTGAACAAACTCCCAGAGATGGTGAAAGACAGGGAAGCCTGACGTGTTGCAGTCTAGAGTGCCACAGATTCAGATATGGCTGAGCGACTGCACAACAAGGCCCTGAGCTGTCATGATATCCCATGCTCTCTCATTACCTACGCAAGGTGTTTTGCTTTTAGACTTTCAGGAGACCCCCTGGACTCTATTCTGTAGGCTCCCCATGCTCCCCTTGTTCCTCACCTTCACTCCTTTCCTGGGCACATGGAAATA
>SJYA01012053.1:0-12096 GCA_006410615.1 Neotragus moschatus
TAGCTTTGACTATACAGACTTTTGTTGGCAAAGTGATGTCTCTGCTTTTTAATATGCTGTCTAGGTTTGCTATAGCTTTTCTTCCAAGGAGTGTCTTTTAATTTCACGGCTGCAGTCACTGTCTGCAGTACTGATTAACTATATTAATCAGAGTTATCTGTCAATTACCAAGAGAAAGAGAACCCGGTGTAAAGACTCCTTGGAGGGATGGATGCATAAGATTATATAGAGTTACAGGTTGGCTTCCTAGAGAAGCTAGCATTTCACAGGAGACCTGAGGAATGAGAAGGTGCTTTCCAGGTGGGCATTTGGGGGAGGCAGTTATTGCAGAGAGATCTCAGCATGGGCAATGGCAGAGGTGAAGGAGAGATCTCAGTGGCTTCAGGGTACCATGTCTACTTCCGTGGGACTAGAGAATAAAGTGTAAGTGGGTGGCGCTAGTCGCAAAAACCTGCCTGTCAATACAGGAGATGTAAGATACTCAGGTTTGATCCTTGGATCAGGAAGATCCCCTGAAGGAGGGTATGACAACCCACTCCATATTCTTGTCTGTAGAATCCCAGGGACAGAGGAGCCTGCTGGGCTACAGTCCATAGGGTTGTAAAGAATTGGACGTGACTGAAGTGAAAATGGCAACCCACTCCAGTATTCTTGCCTGGAAAATCCCATGGATGGAGGAGCCTGGGAGGCTACAGTCCATGAGGTCGCAAAGAGTTGGACACGACTGAGTGACTTCAGTGACAGTGAAGTGACTTGACATGCACATGCGTGCTGGCGGTGGGTTCAGGTGGTGAGAGGTGAGTCTAGGTGAGTGTTCAGGTATTAAGAACTGAGTCTAGGAGGGGATGAGATCATAAAGAGACTTGAACCTTCTTAAGGAGTCTGGATTTGGCTGGGTCACAGGGAGGAAAGTCATTCTGGTTTTACTGATTTTTTTTTTAAACTTTTTACTTTAAATTGGAGTCTAGCTCATTAACAATGTTGTCATCATTTCAGGTGCACAGCAGAGTGACTCAGCCAACTTATATATGAGTATCCATTCTCCCCCAAGCCCCCCTCCCATCCAGGCTGCCACATAACATTGAGCAGAGTTCCCTGTGCTCTTCCGTAGGTCCCTGTTGGTTACCCATTTAAAATACAGCAGTATGTACCTGTCCATCCCATACTCCCTAACTATCCTTCCCTCCCACCCTTCTCCCTGGTAACCATAAAGTCATTCTCTAAGTCTGTGAGTATGTTTCTGTTTTGTAAATAAAGTTCATTTGTATCATTTCTTTTCAGATTCCATATAAGGAATATTATAAGATATTTCTCTTTCTTATTTGACTTACTTAATTCAGTATGACAGTCTCTAGGTCCATCCACGTCTCAACTAGTGACCCAATTTTGTTCCTTTTTATGGCTGAGTAATATTCTGTTGTATATATATACCACATCTTCTTTATCCGTTCCTCTGTCGATGGACATTTAGGTTGCTGCCATGTCCTGGCTACTGTAAACAGTGCTGCAGTGAACACTGAAGTGCATTTTGGACCATGTTTTTCTCTGGATATGTGCCCAGGAGTGGGTTTGCCAGATCATATGCTAGCGGTAGTTTTAGTTTTTTAAGGAATCTCCATACTGTTCTCCATTGTGGCTATACCAATTTACATTCCCACCAACAATGTAGGAAGGTTCCCTTCTCTTCACACTCTCTCTAGCATTTATAGTTCATGGATTTTTAAATGATGGCCATTTTGACTGGTGTGAGGTGGTATCTCCTTGTAGTTTTGATTTGCATCTCTCTAATAATTTGCGATGTTGAACACCTTTCCATGTGCCTCTTGGCCCATTTGAATGAAGACTGATGGATTTCCTGGGGTGCAGGGGTTTAAGTGCTAAAAACCTGGAAAAGTCCGGGGAAAGCAAAATGAATTGGTCTCCTATTCAATAGGCAGTGGGAAGCCACTGAGGGATTCTAAGCTGGGGGATGATTTAATAACACTTGGTTGTTAAAAGATCAGTTGGATGTTAGGGGAAGTGAAGCTTCTGAAGTAAGCCGTCTCTGAACCCTCCCTGAGCCAGATCAGATCCCAATTTCCAGGGCTTCCTACACTTCTACTGGGCAGTGACACTGCTCTGATTATGCTGACTTGACATCTACTTTCCCCAAAGGACTGCTGGCTGGTGAGAAGGTGAGCCACACTTGTTTACTCAGTGCCCAGCCAGCCTCATGGAAAGCCTTCAGTAATTGTCTATCAACGGGGAGCTTGTCAGCATTGATACTAGTGCTTCCTAACTCTATAGGTATAAACTGGGAATAATACCGTCTCCCTCATCAAGACCATAGTATGAAAACTCTAACACAGGACTTGGGGGTGGAATGGGGGCTTAAGAAACCTTAGTGCAGTAAGAACTGGAATCATAAGGCAGAAAAGGATGAGTCAGCATGGATTGGAGCAACTGTTAATTAACCAACTAATAAAGTTGATGAATTATATTTATTATTGCATACATGCTCAGTTGTGTCTGACTCTTTGTGACCCCTATGGACTGTAGTTCACCAGACTCTTCTGTCCATGGGATTTTTCAGGCAAGAATACTGGAGTGGGTTGCCATTTCCTTCTCCAGGAGATCTTCCCGATTTGGAGATTGAACTCACATCTCCTGTGTCTTCTGCACTGACACATGGATTCTTTACCACTGAGCCATCAAGGAAGCCCCCCTCCTTTTTTTTTTATTTGGAGTATAATTGCTTCACAATGTTGTACTAGTTTCTGCTGTATGACAAAGTGAATCAGCTATAAGTATACATATACTACCTCCCTCTTGAGCCTCCTCCCCCACGCTCCATCCCAACTCTCTAGGTCATCACAGAACACTGAGATGAGCTCCCTGTGCAATACAGCAGCTTCCCACTAGCTACCCATTTTACACATGGCAGTGTATATATGTACTCAGTTCATGTGAGACTCCCAACCCCCTTGTGTCCACATGTCTTTTCTCTATGTCTACCTCTCAATTTCTACCCTGAAAAAAGTATTTATTAAAAAAAAATAGGGTCCCAGATGATTCAAATGCATTGTAAGGTTGAACATCATTGGTTTTGTGGGAAGGGACAGATAATAACTGAACAAACAAATGAACAAGGCAATTCGATGGTGATATGCATTTAAAATGGAAATAGGCCAGATGAGGTGACAGGAAATGACTGAAGTGCTGAGAGTATGGGTGGGTCTTGGAGGAGATGGCGCTTAATAAGTTCTGGAAAGTGTGGATGTTTAATTCTCATAGTTCTCCCTCCTTTCCTAACATTTGTGGTTCTCTAACTTGCTGTACTTTGGAGTCACTGAGGGAGTTTTAAAAAGTACTCAAACCAGGGCTCTGTGACAATCTAGAGGGACTGGGTGGGGAGGAAGATGGGGGGAGGTTCAAAGAGGGAGGGGACATATGTATACCTATGGCTGATTCATGTTGATATTTGGCAGAGTCCAACACAGTTCTGTAGAGCAATTGTCCTTCAGTTAAAAAATAAATAAATTCAAAAATAAAAACAGAAATAAATACAAAAAGGAAAAAAAATTAAAGCAAAAAAAAAAAAAAATTAAAGCATGGCTCCCAATCCCAGAGTCCTGGTTCAGTTGTGGCCCAACCCATTTAATGAGGCTTAAGCCATAAATAGGGCTTCCCTGGTGGCTCAGATGGTAAAGAATCTGCCTGCAATGGAGGAGACCCAGGTTTGATCCCTGGGTTGGGAAGATCCTCTGGAGAAGGGAATGGCTACCCACGCTAGTATTCTTGCCTGGAGAATTCCTTGGACGGAGGAGCCTGGCAGGTTACAGTCCATGGGGTCGCAAAGAGTTGGACATAACTGAGCAAAGAACATCTTCATCATCAAACCATAAGCACTGAAATTTCCCATTGTAATCATTCTAAAAAATACAACTTAGTAATATTGACTGCATTCACAATGTTGTATCGCAATCTCTCCTATCTATTCCAGAAAATTTTCATCATCCCAAATGGAAACCCTATATTGGTTAGGTAGTATATTCTCCCCTTCTCCCAGAAGTTGCAACTAGAATTCTGGATTAATTCTACCTCTAAACATTTGCCTATTCTTGGGACTTCCCTGGTGGCACAGGGGTTAAAAATCCACTTTGCAATAGAAGGGATGTGGATTCAATCCCTGGTCAGGGAGCTAAGATCTCACGTGCCAAGGAGCTGCTAAGCCTGTGAGCTGCAACTACGGAAGCCTGAGAGCTCTGGAGACTGAGTGCCACAATGAAAGATGCCACATGACGCAGCAAAGATCCTGTGTGTGGCAACTAAGACCTGATGCAGTCAAGTAAGTAAGTTATAGACATTAAAAAATAGTTAGTTTAAAAAAATTGCCCATTCTTACTCAGAAATAGCCAAAGGGTGGAAGCAACATAAATGTCTATCAATAGATGAATGCATAAAAAAATGTGGCATATCCATACCACAGATATTATTCAGACACAAAGAATAAAATTCTGACATACACAACAGACTTAGCGACTGAACAGCAACAACAGTACTGTTGTTCAAGTAAAAGGGGTCAGACACAAAATGTCACAAACTGTATGTTGCTGCAGGAATTTTAAAAGTCCCAGGTGACTCTGACATGTATCAAAGCTTAAAAACCACCGCCTTTCTAAATTCCATATATATGCGTTAGTATACTGTATTGGTGTTTTTCTTTCTGGCTTACTTCACTCTGTATAATCGGCTCCAGTTTCATCCAACTCATTAGAACTGATTCAAATGTATTCTTTTTAATGGCTGAGTAATATTCCATTGTGTATATGTACCACAGCTTTCTTATCCATTCATCTGCTGATGGACATCTAGGTTGCTTCCATGTCCTGGCTATTATAAACAGTGCTGCAGTGAACACTGGGGTACACGTATCTCTTTCAATTCTGGTTTCCTTGGTGTGTGTGCCCAGCAGTGGGATTGCTGGGTCATAAGGCAGTTCTATTTCCAGTCTTTTAAGGACTCGCCACACTGTTCTCCATAGTGGCTGTACTAGTTTGCAGAGACACAGATGTATAGAACAGTCTTTTGGACTCTGTGGGAGAGGGAGAGGGTGGGATGATTTGGGAGAATGGCACTGAAACTTGTATAATATCATATAAGAAACGAATTGCCAGTCTAGGTTCAATGCAGGGTGCAGGATGCTTGGGGCTGGTGCACTGGGATGACCCGGAGGAATGGTGTTGGGGAGGAGGTGGGAGGGGGGCTCGGGATTGGGAATACGTGTACACCTGTGGTGGATTCATTTTGATGTGTGGCAAAACCAATACAATATTGTAAAGTAATACTAATAATAAAAGAAAAAAACCACCACCTTATTCCTGTTGTGTTGTTCAGTAGCTAAGTTGTGTTTGACTCTTTGTGACTCCATGGCCTGCAGCATGCCAGGCTTCCCTGTCCTTCACTGTCTCCCAGAGTTTGCTCAAACTCATATCCATTGACTTGTGATGCCATCCAACCATCTCACCCTCTGCCACCCTCTTTTCCTCCTGCCTTCAATCTTTCCCAGCATCACGGTCTTTTCCAATGAGTTGGCTCTTCGTATCATGTGGCCAAAATATTGAAATTTCAACCTCAGCATCAGTCCTTTCAATGAATATTTAGAGTTGATTTCCTTTAGGACTGACTGATTTGATAAGTCCAAAGGACTCTCAGAGTCTTCTCTAACATTACAATTTGAAAGCATTAATTCTTCGGTGCTCAGCCTTCTTTATGGTCCAACTCTCACATCCGTAAATGACTACTGGTAAAACCACAGTCAGTACAAGACTGGTATTTAGATGTGGGTTGACATTACTCACAGTGATGGCAATGGCTTCTTAGGCCTGAAATGGACTTATTTCTCAGGCAGATGTTTTGTGAGGACACCCAGTCCCCAGGCTGCCCAGTCTCTCAGACTGTTTTGCAAAAAAGTGAGGGGAGATGGTTCACTGAACTTTCATATGCTCCTTTGACACTATGTTTCTGTGGGTCCACAGGCATGGTGGCTATGCTCTGCCTTCACACATGGCCAGAGAATGGCCATGTACCCAGAGAGCTCATACTCACCCCTTGGGCACATCTATGAATTTGCCTTTCCAGCAACAGAGCCCGTTGTCTGCCCATGCCTCTCTTCTCATCTGTGACATCAGTCCATGTTCCCTTCGGACTTCAGGTCCTGATCTCTGGGGCCCTCTCTGCCTGTGTCGAGAGCTGCAGCCATAAGAAGTCTTCATGATGAAAGGAGGTGGTGTTGCTCAAAGACTTGGCCACTCTCCTCGTCTCAGTCTCCCTTGGGGGGTAAACAACCCATGGGTGCCTGACAAGACTAGACGAGACAATATCTTGTCAGACAGGATTCTGTCGATACAGTCGTGAAATACACCCACGTGCCTCAGGCACTGGTATCAAAGTTGTGCAAGTTTTGCAATACAGTGGGGAGCAGAGTTCTGCAGCTGTCTGTTCTCAGGCACATTTGAACAATGGGAACTCAAATGCTGACATAGCTTGGAGAAAACTGAGGTCCAGAAAAAGTGGGAGAAGGAGAGGGTCAGGTGATTGGACAGAATAGCATTGAAACATATACATTACCATATGTAAAACAGATAACCGGTGCAAGTTTCATGCGTGATGCAGGGCACCCAAAGCCGCTGCTCTGGGACACCCTCGAGCGATGGGATGGATGGAGGGGACACCTGTATTCCCGTGGTTGACTCATATCGGTGCATGGCGAAAACCATCACAATATTGTAAATAATTATCCTCCAACTAAAATAAATTAAAAAGAGAAAAAATATACACTCCAAAATTCCTCTGCAAAATAAATTATGATAAATGACTATAATAATCCCCCCCTTCCAAGAAAAAAAAGAAAAGTAAGTTGGCTCAACAGTGGTGCAGCTGAACTCTGAGGACAGCTGTTTTGGAGTCCTGAGTCCTCTTATTTTTTCACTAGAAAACCAGCAAATTTTATTAAAATTATTAACTAGCAAAAATAACACAATTAACATATCTATTTGGTATTGTAGGCAAATCTTATGCATAAACTGTTGTAAACACATAAAATTTATTATGCTGATATATAAACAAGGTGGACTTCCCACATGGCTCAGCGGTAAAGAATCCATCTCTCAATGGAGGAGATGTGCGTTCAATCCCTGGATGGGGAAGATCCCTGGAGAAGGAAATGGCAACTCACTCCAATCCTATGGACAGAAATCCTATGGACAGAGGAACCTAACGGACTATAGTCTGTCCATGAGGTCACAAAAGAGTCGGACACGATTGAGCAACAAAACAACAACATATAAACAAGGTATCAGAAAGAGTCCCCTTATTTTTCTTCCTTCATAGTCCAAGCATCAGAACAATGAAAAAGAAACCAAAGAGGAAAGATCCAGCTTGAGGAGCTCAGCAGAATAAATGGGTTAACCCAAGCTTCTCAGATTTTTTTTCAGTTCCCTAATGACTTAGATGGTAAAGAATCTGCCTGCAATGTTGGAGACCCAGGTTCAATCCCTAGGTCAGGAAAACTCCCTGGAGAAGTAACTGGCAACCCATTGGAATGGTTCTTGCCTGGGGAATCTCATAGACAAAGGAGCCTGGCAGGCTACAGTGCATGGGCTTGCAAAGAGTCGGACACGACTGAGTGACTAACAAACAGACTCGCTTCTCAGGGTGACTTAAAGCAGGTCTGACAACCAATGAAGTTCTCTCTCTGAACTTGATTGAATGCACCCATTCAGCATGGCCACATTCTCTGGCCTGGCCCACTCCTTGGACATCTACATATCTCAATTTTTCCCATTCCTACTGGTCTGCTGTAGATGTGGGTATAAGTGTATGTAAGTGCGTGCTTATGTGTGTAAAGGGACGTGGGTGGAAGAAATGGATTTACGTAGGAAATCTTCTAGCAAGCAGAAGATTGCTAGCAAACTCTCTAGCAAGCAGATAATTTAGCAGAAAGAGAAATAGCATAATGGTCAAAGATGTAGGCTTTGGAATCAGACTGCCTGGGTTGGATACTTTACCCCAATGACTTGAATTATGTAACCTCTTGGTGGTTCTGTGCCTTTGTCTGTGAATAAGAGATGAAAATGCCCACCTTACTTGAGTGTTGTGTGGAATTAATATATCCAAGGCACTTAGAAAAGTGCCCACTATTTATTTATTTAAATTTTAAATTCATTTTTTATTGGAGTACAATTGCTTTACAGGGTTGTGTTAGTTTCTGCTGTTCAGTGAAGCGAATCAGCTGTATGCATACGTATATCCCCTCTCTCTGAAATCTCTCTCGCACCTCCATCCCACGCCTCCATGTTGCCATAGAGCACCGAGCTCGGCTCCCTGTGGTATATAACAGCTTACGACTAGCTGTTTTACAACAGTAACGTGTGTGTACCAGTGGCACCCTCACAGTTTGTCCCACCCTCCCCCTTCCCTCACCGTGTCTACATAGCAATTCTATATATCTACAGCGCTATGCCTGCCCTGCAAATAGGTTCATCAGTACCATTTTCCTAGATTCCATATTTATGTGTTAATATATGATATGATATCCCTTATTTGGGCTTCCCTGTTTGCTCAGATGGTAAAGAATCCATCTGCCAATGCATTGGACCTGGTTCGATCCCTTGGTCCAGTATTCAGAAAGCACTCTATTTTACTTCATCAATACTTTTTGAATTCATCTGTTTCTCTCCAGCATCACTTCCTAGTTGAGATGACCAACATCCATGACCTGGATGGCAGCTGAAGACGTACTGATCTCCACTAGCTAGTTGTGTGACTTGGAAAAGCCCCTACCACACCCCAGTACGCCTGCCTCTTCATTCTGCACGAGGATATTAGCTCTGGTCAGCTGGTTTGTTTTGGAAGCCAAGTGGTGTGTGTACTCTTATGCTTTTCTCATGATAAGGGTGGAGGAGAAAAGAACGGAAAGAGGTGGCCATAAACCGATACTATCAATGACCTCAGCTGACTCTTCTGGGAAGGACCAGGTTCACAACCACTGTGAGAAGCAATGACTTAATAGCGATAAATGATGGCTATTGTGCTATTAATGAGGCATGATAGGAAGATAAAAAGAATAATTATCATGTGTTAGTGCCATGAACAAGCAGAAATGGCAATTGTGGTTACTCTTGCAATGAAGAGTCATAAACAGGTTTTTGTGTTCAGAAATGGGTGAAGAAAGAGACAGGAACTAATGAGTGAGAGAGAATTCCAGCAGGTATGTGAAAGGGTGCCTGGGTGGAAAATTGCTTCTGGAGAAGGGATTATAATGGAGGATGTTTTAAATAGGATGTTTAATGGTGTTACACAAAGAATGTTTTTTTCCATGCTAGGAAGGGCCATTTTTAGATAGGACTTCCTCCCTCTCTGCCTCCTTCCATTTCTTCCTTTCTTTTTTCTTCTATTTTTTTCTCCTTGCCTCCTTCCCTCCCTCTATTCTTCCTTTCTTTTCTCTTTCTGCTACATTTATTTACTGCCTACTATATTCCAGGCATAGTAAATATAATGGAGAAAAATTAGATATAATCCATGCTGTCATGGACTTTACCTCCACCTTTATTGGGTGGAGACAGTCATTAGCAAAACAATCACTCTAATGAATACATAATCAGAAGCTGAAATAAGCATGCTGAAAGAGAGAAGCATGGGTATCTGAGACCAAATGATAACTAGGAAGACTTTTTTGAGGAAGAGACATGCTTACGTGGGGATCTTCCAGGCAGAGGTGTGGGGTGGGGGTGATCATGAGAAAGGGTGGCTTAGGTACAGAATCAGTGGAGACAAGAGGCCCTGGGACTGGAAGGGTGATGGGACAGTAGTCCAAGATGTGCATATAGGCAAAAGTCAGTCCTGCAGATTTATGTTCCAAAGTAACTCTTTCCTCCAAGTGGAATGGCATAGGATCTTCCCATCTCAGCCTCCAGCTGCTGCAGGTCATAGTGTCAGAACTCAGAAAAGTAAGTATCTCCAAGACCACCCAAGTCAAACCCAGTGAAGACTTTCCTCAATTTACAATGTTTTGTTAGTTTCAAGTATGCAGCTAAGTAATTCAGCTTTGCTGTATATATTCCTTTTCAGATTCTATTCCCTTATGTGTGTGTCAGACTCTTTGAGACCCTATGGACTGTAGCCTGCCAGGCTCCTCTGTCCATGGAATTCTCCAGGCAAGAATACTGGAGTGGGTTGCCATTTCCTACTCCACTATTCCCTTATAGGTTATGACAAAATATTGAGTATACTTCCCTGTGCTACAGAGTAGGTCCTTGTTGGTTATCTATTTAAAATACATAAAGTAGTGTGTATATGTCAATCCCAATTTCCCAATCGATATTCCCCCTTATCCACTGGTAACCTTAAGTTTGTCTTCTACACATGTAACCCTACTTCTGTGTTATAAATAAGTTCATTTGCACTCCTATTTTTAAAAAATAATCCCATAGGCAATATCATATGATATTTGTCTTATTCTGTCTGGCTTACTTCATTTAGTGTGATAATCTCTAGTTCCGTCCATGTTGCTGCAAATGACATCATTTAACTCTGTTTTTATGACTGAGCAATATTCTATTGTATAAAAAGACCACATCTTTATCCATTCATCTGTTGGACATTTAGATTGCTTCCATGTCTTGACTGGTATAAATAATGCTGTGATGAACATTGGGGTGCATGTATTTTTTTTGTTTTATTTTGTTTTATTTTTTGCTCTTTATTTATTTATTTATCTTTACAATACTGTATTGGTTTTGGCATGGTTTCCTCTGGGTATATGCCCTGTAGTGGTATTGTTGGGTCATATGGTAGGTTTATTCCTAGTTTTTAAAGGAAATCTCTATTCTGTTCTCCATAGTGGCTGTACCAGTTTACATTCCCACCAATACTGTAGGAGGGTTTCTTTTTCTCCACACCTTCTCCAACATTTATTAATTGTAGACTTTTTGATCATGGCCTTTGTGACTGGTATGAGGTGATATTCTATTTTAGTTTTGATCTAATCTCTAATAATTAGAGATTCTGAGCATCTTTTCATGTGTCTTTTTATTATTTGTAGACTTTTTGATCATGGCCTTTGTGACTGGTATGAGGTGATATCCCATTTTAGTTTTGATCTAATCTCTAATAATTAGAGCTTCTGAGCATCTTTTCATGTGTCTTTTGTAGGCCAGGCGCTCTGGTGTTCTGGAGGGATTCAAGGGACCTGTTGACAACAGTTGAACCCTCAAGTGTACTGGCGGTTTGCAGAATTGTTCATCAATGTTAATGAGATTCTTGACGTAAGAAATCAACTTTATAACAGAGATCGGTCTGAGGAGACGATGAAGAAAGTGCAGAAGAAAGGAGGGGGGCTCTCAAATGAATTGTAGGAGAGGAAGTATCTGGACCACACCGTGACAGGAATCTGATCTGCAACACTGGGTCCCTGGCTGCCTACTCAGTCTCACCTGCCACCATCCTAAAATTGTGTTTTCAGCTTTCCAAGTGTACCATATGCATTCTCTCTTGCCTCAGAACCTTTCCCCAGGCTGTTCCCCTCTCCTGGAACATTTGGCCCCACTCTCCTTTCTCTTACCTAGGTTACCACAAAATATTGAGTGTGGTTCCCTAGGCTTTGCAGTAGGTTCTTACCTAATTGATTTGTGTTCCTATGTCAGGTGACAGAGCTTCCCTGGTGGCTCAGATGACAAAGAAGTCAGCGTCTTTAAGGCAACCTTTTATGATCTGCTTTGTCTCCACTGAGTAAGCTTTCTCCATCCCTCCATTTACAGCTTACTCTCATTCTTTATAAAACTTCTAATTACACAGGTCAAAATCTCTTGTGTCTGTTTATGGAGTGCTCACTGTGTGCCAGATACTCTCTTAGGCACTTAATTAAAAAAAAAATTTTTTTTTGGTTGGTATTATGTCTTTACTTTTTATTGGAGTATAATTGTTTTATGATATGTTAATTTCCCCTGTGTAATAAAGTGAATCAGCTATATGTATATATATCCCCTCTGTCTTGAACCTCCTCTCAGTCTCTTAAGCACTTTATTTTATTTAGGTTTATTTACTTTTTTTTTTTTT
>SJYA01012054.1:0-12101 GCA_006410615.1 Neotragus moschatus
AGTCGGACACGACTGAGCGACTTCACTTTCACGTTTCACTTTCATGCATTGGAGAAGGAAATGGCAACCCACTCCAATGTTCTTGCCTGGAGAATCCCAGGGGCGGCGGAGCCTGGTGGGCTGCAGTCCATGGGGTCGCTACTAGTCGGACACGACTGAGCGACTTCACTTTCACGTTTCACTTTCATGCATTGGAGAAGGAAATGGCAACCCACTCCAATGTTCTTGCCTGGAGAATCCCAGGGGCGGCGGAGCCTGGTGGGCTGCCATCTCTGGGGTCCAAGAGAGTCGGACACAACTGAAGCGACTTAGCAGCAGCAGCAGGTTAATACAGAGCCCTTGTCTGAGTTTCCTGAGCCACACAGCAAATTCTCGTTGGCTAGCCTTCGTTTGCCTTTTCTACCGTTCTTTTGCCCTTGTAGTTCATCTTTAATGTATATAGAAAATATGATTTTTGATAGATCCACTTCTTGGTATAGTCATGTATATTTAGTCTATGCAAAGACAACTAGGTGGCCAGTATGTTTCTAGATCAATGGTTCTCAGTTTGGAGGTTCTCAGTCAGTAGGAAGATTTTACCCTGCAAAAATACCTGGTAATGTCAGGAAGCATCTTTGATTGTCATGACCAGGGACAGGGGATGTGCTACTGGCATCTAATGGGCAGAGGCCAGGGATGCTGCTAAACATCATACGATGTACAGAACAGTCTGCCATGCCAAGCAGTTATCTGGACCAAAATATCAATAGTGCTGCTGCACTTGAGAAACCCAGTCTAGATTTGCTCCACCGGGGGAAGCTGAAGAAATTCAGGGAAGGCAATATCTTTGGCAGTGACAAAAATTAATCCTTTAAAAATTGTTTCCTCTCAGTGCAGAGTGTGACTCCTGACTTTTCCCCTAGGAAAAGGACAACCTCACAATTCATCAAATCAAATCAGCCACTTTCAGCTCTTTACGACTATAGCTATAGAGACACAAGGTCATGAAACCTGTTTTGCCACAGTGCTGTATCACATATTCTCGGGGTAACAAAGACAAAAGTACAATTTCTTGGGTGGACTGTCTGTATTTTACTCTTTCCAGGAGGTAGAAACATAATCTTGAGGAAGAGAAGTGACTTAATGTAGTCAGTGGTTTCCCAGTCAGCATATGGATGCTTTATCAATCAGATCCTGGTTGTGTGACTAGAGTAAGTGTCCTAATGAAGCTTAAGGTTACGCCCAGTTTATTTCAGAACCCCAGCCCCTTAAAACCGAGAATGGGTCTGTTCCTCCTGAGTTCTCCAGAATTCAGATATGCTCAGTCAAAAGAAAACATTAGAGAAACACGGGGAAACCAGATTCTAAAATATCAGTTTAATTTTTTATTTTTTTTTTTAAGACTGAGGAAAAAGAAAGCTCCAGCTCACCCACAATGTCTTAGGGGGAAATTGGGGAGCAGTAAAAGAGTGATCTGAGGGGTTCTCTGATTTTCGACTGGAATCTGGGACCTGGTGATGTGGGACATACACTGAATGCTATTTCAAGGATAGCCAAAAAAATTCCGAGATGCAGCCATTCTCCCAGTGAGTTCACAAGCCTTGGTAAGGGGATTTTGAAGGGATAGCCTCTTTCTTCCCCCATTTGTTTCTTCCCTTCCGTCAGGTAGAATTCAGCCACAGGAAAGACCCAACTGCTGGGAACTGAGCTGCTAAAAAGTCTGAGTTATAGTAAACAAGTGATTGCTCATCACCCTGGGGTTCGCAAATCCTGTTGTTTTTCAGTATAGGCAGGTAATGAGCTTCAGTTCAGTTCAGTCACTCAGTCATGTCCTACTCTTTGTGACCCCATGAATCGCAGCATGCCAGGCCTCCCTGTCCATCACCAACTCCCGGAGTTCACTCAGACTCACGCCCATCGAGTCAGTGATGCCATCCAGCCATCTCATCCTCGGTCGTCCCCTTCTCCTCCTGCCCCCAATCCCTCCCAGCATCAGGGTCTTTTCCAATAAGTCAATTATTCGCATGAGGTGGCCAAAGTACTGGAGTTTCAGCTTCAGCATCATTCCCTCCAAAGAAATCCCAGGGCCGATCTCCTTCCGAATGGAGTGGTTGGATCTCCTTGCAGTCCAAGGGACTCTCAAGAGTCTTCTCCAACACCACAGTTCAAAAGCATCAGTTCTTCGGCACTCAGCTTTCTTCACAGTCCAACTCTCACATCCATGCATGACCACAGGAAAAACCATAGCCTTGACTATACAAAAATGGTACAGTGGGAAGTGTGTGTGTGTCTGTGTGTGTGCACGCACCTGCCCAGCATTGAATCCCAGTCACTGTGTTTGTAGAAGACCCAACCACCACTATGAAAGTGGAAAATGACAGGAGTTCAGTTCCTAACCTCCCTTGGAAGTAGAACATGGACGTATGACCTGGGATTGGTCACTTGATCTTAGCTTCTGGTTTAGCAACTAGAGAAGAAAAGATGAAGTATGGGCCCTGGAGCAGTCACTTTGGTGCAGACGGTACGACAGCAGTTTGGAGTCCAAGTCTAGCTGGGGCAGGGAGGGAGAGGTGGAGTCTAGTCTAGTGCTGGGAGGACAACAGGAATACAACTGGTAGCCAGCATTGTCGTCCCTGGGCTGGTTTTATTTGGGCGATACTCCTACCCGCAGCCAAAGTCTCCCCTCTTCCTGCTCATTTTCAAACCATCATTTTACAGAACCCCCCAGTAGTTATTGGGACTAAACAGCATCTTTTCAGGAGATTCCTTTTCTTTATAAACAATTCAATGTCAGTTTCTGTTCATCACAAATTGGAATACAACTGGAATTGGTTCTAAGACATGAGATGTACTGATCAACAGAACTAAAATGTGAATTGTAGACTAGAGACAGTAAAGTATAAAGCTATGAGGACCTCAGAGTTTTGAGCTGGAAAGTTAGTGACCCTTGTTATATGGTTGTAAGACTGTTGGCAGTTTCTTAAAGTGTTCGCTGAGGTCATACAAGACCCTATCAGAAGGAAGAAGTGCTGAAATTCAAGAAGGCTTGTCTGAAAGCAGAGAATAGATGGGAAATAGGACTTCACTGGAAGAGGCTGTTTCTGTCTGCAGCCTATAATTTAAACTATCAAGTATTCAATTAGCTGAAACTGTTGGGCCAAAATATGTTAATTTTGTACTTCAGGATAGGTTTAGTGGTGAGGAGAGGTATGCAAAGATTAAGATGTGTTTGACAGAGACCCTGAAGACATGAGGCCATGAATGTAAAATGGTCTCACAATCAGTTTGCAGTCTTAGTTGAGGCTCCAGGTTCGTTGCTTGATGGAGCAAATAGAGAACTAGGATTTAAAAATCATTTTGGGAAGTGAAAGTCAAGTTACTTTGTAATAGCATCACCGAACACTGGCCGATTTTCTTTAAATCTGACTGCCATTTCCACAGAACAGTACTCTTAAGAATCTTAGATTTTTTTCATTCTGTTATTCAAAGCTCAGAGACCTCAAAATCATGTTTTCAGTTTATTGACTCTTTAGCTTCCAGGTTTTACAAATAAAATACTTTATTAGCTTCTTTGATAGAATAATATCAGAGTGTTTTACATACAACGAGGAGTTCACCCTTCACTGTCTATTCAGAGAGAGAAACGGAGGCACAGAGCCTTGATGAAGTCTATTTGGTGATCGGGAGCAGCTCCCAGACTGAGTACAGGCAGCCAAGGTGTAAGCGGTTCCAGACTCTGTGGCTGGTGGTCAGCTGTGTGAGTTAGGTCCTAGACATCCTGTGCTGGCTTTCTGCCTTTAGCTTTTATCATCAAGTTGCGGCAAAACGCAAGACACCTTAAGGTCTAGACTCACTGGACCAGCATTATCCATTTCATCGGCTATAGCCCGGAGATGTAAAGTTGTATCAGCTAGCTCTCTGCTCTGAGCCTGGGCCACGTGCAGAGCAGACTAAGTGCTTGGGAAGCCTCACTTCCGTATCCATTTCACAGGTAGATGTGGAAGCAACATCACCAGGGAGCCAAACCGAGAAGAACGTAGATGTCACGAAACACTTGGGATCTGGGACCAAGTTCAGTGTTTATTTTGACTCCTTTGTATTCCTTCAGAAAGTCCTTTCTCTGAGTCTGTGATGTCAGCTCTCTGGAAGCGTCACACTGGCATAGACTGTGAAGGAACCTGATTCCTGGGGGAAAAACAGAACAAGTCTGTAAGAGGAGGGACCAGCACTAGGTTTACAGATTATAAATGGAAAGTGTGATGCTTAGGAAAAAGAAAGGTTCTCAAGAATCAGGTAGCATTGCACCTTGCTCAGCGTCTGTCACAGCTGGGTTTGTCAAGATTGTTTTGATATGAATCATTTTTAAAGTCTCTGTTGAGTTTGTTATAATATTGCATCTGTTCTATGTTTTGGTTTTGGAGTCATGAGGCATGTGGGATCTTAGCTCCTCAATGAGGGATCGAATCCACATTCCCTGCATTGGAAGGCAAAGTGCTAACCAAGAGACCTCTGGGAAACCATAGAGCTGGAGGCAGCACTCAGGTCCCCAGACTGTCTGCCTGCCCACAGATGGGCTACAGTTTCCTTCAAGCATATGCAAGCCATCAGGGAGACTAGAACAACTGACCCAGTCATCTGAGGGCTGGCACTCAACTTAGAGCAGCCAAGAGAGTTCTAAATTAGCAAGTTTAAAAAAAGGGAAGATCAGTGAGACCTACAGGGAGAAGGAAGAAGGGGTTTAGGTGGGAGAGGGGTGGGGAGGAGATGGAGACTGAGCAGAGAATTCTCGTAAGGAGAGGAGATTCAAGAGTCAGAGACACAAAGAGACAGGAGTGGGGGAATTCAGGTGGTTTTGCTGCAAAATGTGAGTATATACCAAGTGCTGTGTTTCTTCCCCAAGAAAGCATCATTAAAAACCTACATGATTTTTTTTAAGCTTTTAAAGTCAGATTTATGTTTTTACTTCCCTTTGGAGAGGAGTGTTCTGTAACGAAAGCTCAAAATGAAGATAAAGGCATCCTTCCAGGCATTGCTGGGTATGTGTACAGTAGGCTTGAGGAAAATAGGTAGAAGTAGGTATTTCTGTGGTCTTTTGATCCTCCACTATCTCCGAAAATGCTTTCCTTAAGAAAGCCCAACTGGAGCCAAGACTTCAGCCCAGAATTTACTTCTGTTCATTCAGTAAAAGGAAGATTTTTGTCAAGTAAACTTCTTGCAATGGGATAAAACAGGTGGGCTAGGAGTCATATTCTTTACACATTTGCAGAGCTCTACTCCTAAATATTCTGATAAGTAGGGCTGGATGAAACTAGGCATGGGTATTTTTACAAAGCTCCCCTGGCTATATGCAGCTGCACTTGAGAAATCCTGGACTCGAGATGCAGTTCCTGAACTTAAGCATGCATCAGGACCACCTGGAAGATGTTGGTTTTTAATGTGCAGATGCCTAGTGACCTGTGATAAACATTCTGATTGAACAGAACTTAGAGAGAAGTTCCCAGAATCTTTATTTTTAAGAAATATGCCAGCTGATTCTGATGTAGTCCTTAGACAGCTCTCAGAGAAATACTGGCGAAGAGAAAGTGAGCAGGGACGGCATGTGAAAAGCAATGAGGGTTTTCCCAGAAGCCCTGCAATCGAGGCTGCAGATGCTCCTTGCTGCCTGCTTGCTACGACCTGCGTTCTCCATTTCAGCTCCACACAGGTTCCACCCTTTCCCGGCCTCCACCTAGTTCCTCTCTACAGAGCGGAGGCACAGAGCGACGCCTCACCTGGATGGGCTCTGGGACAGGCTCTGTGGCAGCGACATAAATGGTGGTGCAGGGGTCCTGTGCTGGCAGGGGGTCAGGTTTCTTCTGAACCGACTATGAGGGAAACAAAGTGAACAAGCCATTAGTTGAGCAGCGAGTTATTTCCCGTCTAATTCTCCTCATGGAGAAGCGCAGAATCAAGAAGTTAGGAGCCGGAAAGTTCTTGGGAGTCATTTGGTCCTTTTCAGGTGAAAATTCTCCCCCAGATTCCCTGGAACTCAATTCCCTGGGCTTTGCTTAAGACTCCTCGAGTGACATCTTGGAGCTTACAGACTTGTGAGGCAGCCTGATTTACCGTTACCACTTCCCAGCTGTGTTAAAAGTCTTCCTCATAGTGAACTGAAATTGGTGTGGCCCTTACATGGATAGCTGATGAGAATGAGATATATATAGTATTTCAGTCTCACTCGTATCACCTACATAGAGCTTCTCTGATACTCAGACGGTAAAGAATCTGCCTGCAATGTAGGAGACCCGAGTTTGATCCCTGGGTTAGGAAGATCCCCTGGAGAAGGGAATGGCAACACACTCCAGTATTCTTGCCTGGGAAATCCCATAAACAGAGGAGCCTGGCAGGCTATATAGCCCATGTGGTTGCAAAGAGTTGGACATGACTGAGTGACTAACACCCACCCACCCACACACACACACACACACATCACTCACAACATGCAGAGGTCTTGCTATTCCTCCCTATCACGGCTTCTCATCAATTCTCTTTCCTATCTAAATATCGAACTTAATAATAACCATACATACGCAAGTGTTTCAGGTTTACAAAGTTCTTCCCATATATCTTCCCATTTGTCTCACAACCGCTCTATATGTTAAATACTACTGTTACTCACATTTCATAGATGAAGATGCTAAAGTCCAGAAAGATTTAGTGCTTTCTTAATGGCACATACAAGAAGTATCAAAGCCAGGATTTTAACTTAAAGCACATGTATTTCCCATCATGTTATTCTTCTTTGGTTGCCCCAACTTATGGTGACCTCTACTTAAATTCCTTAGGTACTTAAAGTCTAATTCTCCCATTATGGCACTTAACTGTACTGTATACAAGACACTCTGATATATTTATATGTTGCTTCTCCAAACAAACTATCAGTTCCTTGACAAATAGCCTTTTTTTTTTGTTTTTTTTTGCATTCCCTACAAAGCAGCGCTGGGCACACAAGAACCTTCAGTCGATGTTTGTTAATGTTACTTAGAATGAATTAAAATCCACGATACCAGGACAAAATCAGTGTAGGTGTCAACTGAGACCACATCTCTCTAAGATGGAGATGACATATCTGATGCCTAGAAAGTCATCCTTTCAACACACATAGGGGCACTGGTGTAGGATAATATTATACTCTCCCTTTCCTGAACATCAAGACTTAACGATGAAGCCCACGGGTTTTAATGGGAGAGAACTGGGAATCTTGTCATCTGATGGAAGAGATAAGAAATTGGAGAAGTTTACTAGAGGAAAGAAGATTCAAGGTGTGACATGATCTTTCTTTTCATATATCGGATTAATTGCCATGTAGAAGAGGAATTACATTTGTTCTATAGCGTACTTTAGCTTTAAACCAAGGTTGGAAGCTTTAGGGTAAGATTTTGGTTCAGTATAATGGAGATTTTTGTAATAGTAAAAGAAAAGAAAGAAAGTGTTAGTTGCTCAGTTGTGTCCGACTCTCTGCAACCCCGTGGTCTGTAGCCCTCCAAGCTCCTCTGTCCATGATATCCTCCAGGCAAGAGTACTGGAGTGGGTTGCCATTCCCTTCTCCAGAGGAGCTTCCTGACCCAGGGGTTGAACCCAGGTCTCTTGCATTGCAGGCAGATTCTTTACCATCTGAGCCACCAGGGAAGTAAGAAGTGCTCAAATGTGGGGTGAATTGTCTTGAGAGGCAGGGAATTCCCCACTACTGGAAGTGGTTGGGGTAGAGCAGGAATTCTCACACTTTAATGTGCATAAGAATTTCCTAGGGATCTTGTTAGAAGTTTGGTTCTATTTCAGAAGATCTGAGGTGGGAACTTTCTGTATTTGTAATTAGGTCCCAGGTAATGCTTTTAGTAAAAGATTGTTTTAGTAAAAAGGAGCTAGCCAGCACTTTGGAAGTAATGTTGTAGAAGATAATTCATGCAAATTCATGGGTAAAATTAAAGAAGATCTAAATAAAGGACACAACATTTTGTGAATTTAAAGTTGAATATTAAGACATACATGGTCTTCTCAAATTGATCAATGAAGTTCTAATTAAAATTCTGGCAAAATTTTAAGGAGGGTCTTGAAAATTGAACCTAAAATATATAGATGAAAATACAAAGGACTAAAAATGGCCAAGAACTTGAAGAAGAACAAGTGAAAAGAAAGAAAGTGTTAGTCACTCAGTCATGTCTGACTCTATAACCCCTTGAACTGTAGCTCGCCAGGCTCCTCTGTCCATGGGATTCTCTAGGCAAGAATACTGGAGCGGGTTCCCATTCCCTTCTCCAGGAGATCTTCCTGACCCAGGGATGGAACCTGGGTCTCCTGCATTGCAGGTGGATCCTTTACCACGTGAGCCGCAGATTTATAATAAATCTGTAAGCACAGGTTTGTAAAGACAGTATGGTGCTGGTGCAAGTGTAAAGAAATAGAACAGTGGAGCACAATAGAGAACTTCAGAATAGGAAGTTCTCTATTATATACAGACCCCTGATTTACAATGACCTGGCACTGTAGTGGGTCAAGAACAGGCTTTTAAATATAGTCAATAGGATATCCATATGGAAAAATTTAAAACAACCCATCTCATACCATACTCAAAAAATCATTTTCAGGTACATCACAGACATAAGTTTAAAAGATAAACCACACTGTTTTTAGAAGACTATAGAAGAATATCGTCTAATATTCTTAACTGGAATATCTTGAAAATTTCTTAACCAGAATACAAAAAGTTTTATCTACAAAGGAAGAGATTACTAAACTGTTCTATGCAAAAATTGAGAATGTTCCTTTATCAAAATGTATCTCTGAGAAATTTCAGAGGCAAACCATAAGATGGGTGGAGGTATCTGCTAACATATAACTGCCAAATAGCCAAATATTTAAGTATCTTAAGAAAATCCCACCCCCAAATAGACTGAGACTCAAAGGAAAAATGGGTAAGAGATTTAACGGCTACTTTAAGAAAGAGGATATTAATATGGCAATAAACAATATGAAAAATTGTTCAACTTGCTTAATAATTAGTGGAATGCAAAATAAAACCATAAAAAGATATCCAACAGAATGATTAAAATTTAAAAGACTAATAAATAAGAAAGCCCTCTTAAGTGAACAATGCAAAGAAATAGAGGAAAACAATAGAATGGGAAAGACTAGAGATCTTTTTAAGAAAATTGGAGATATCAAGGGAACATTTCATGCAAGGATGGGCACAAGAGAGGGCATAAATGCCAAGGACTTAACAGAAACAAAAAAGATTAAGAAGAGGTGGAAAGAATACACAGAATTATACAAAAGAAGTCTTAATGGTCTGGATAATCATGATGGTGTGGTCACTCACCCAGAGCCAGGCATCGTGGAGTGTGAAATCAAGTGGGCCTTAGGAAACATTACTATGAACAGAGTTAGAGGAGGTGATGGAATTCCAGGTGAGCTCTTTCAAATCTTAAAAGATGATGCTGTTAAAGTGCTGCGCTCAACACATCAGCAAATTTGGAAAACTCAGCAGTGGTCACAGAACTGGAAAAGGTCAGTTTTTATTCCAATCCCAAAGAAAGGCAATGCCAAAGAATGTTCAAATTACCACACAATTGCACTCATTTTACATGCTAGCAAGGTGAAACTTGCTAGAGAATGTCCAGATGTACAAGCTGGGTTTAGAAAGGCAGAGGAACTAGAGATCAAATGGCCAACATTCACCAGACATTAGAGAAAGCANCCAAAGAAAGTTCAAATTACCACACAATTGCACTCATTTTACATGCTAGCAAGGTGAAACTTGCTAGAGAATGTCCAGATGTACAAGCTGGGTTTAGAAAGGCAGAGGAACTAGAGATCAAATGGCCAACATTCACCAGACATTAGAGAAAGCAAGGGGACTCCAGAAAAGCATCTACTTCTGCTTCACTGATGATGCTAGAGCCTTTGACGATGTGATTCACAACAAACTATGGACAATTCTTAAAGAGATGGAAATACCAGACTTCCTTACCTGCTGAGAAACCTGTATGCAGATCAAGAAGCAACAGTTAGAACTGGACATGGAACAATGGACTGGCTCCAAATTGGGAAAGGAGTACATCAAAGCTATATAGTCACCCTACTTGTTTAACTTATACGCAGAGTACATCATGAGAAATGCTGAGCTAGATGAATCACAAGCTAGAATCAAGATTGCCAGGAGAAATATGAACAACCTCAGATATGCAGATGATAACACTCTAATGGCAAAAAGAGAAGAGGAACTAAAGAGCCTCTTGATGAAGGTGAAAGAGGAGAGTGAAAAAGGCTGGCTTAAAACTCAACATTCAAAAAGCCAAGATCATGGCATCCAGGTCCATCACTTCATGGCAAATAGCAGGGAAAAGTGGAAACAGTGACAGATTTTATTTTCTTAGGCTCCAAAATCACAGCAGATGGTGATTGCAGCCGTGAAATTAAAAGACACTTGCTCCTTGGAAGGAAAGCTATGACAAATCTAGACAATATATTAAAAAGCAAAGATATCACTTTGCCAACAAAGGTCCATGTAGTCAAAGCTATGGTTTTTCCATGTATGGATGTGAGAGTTGGACCATAAAGAAGGCTGAGCTCTAAAGAATTCATGCTTTTAAATTGTGGTGCTAGAGAAGACTCTTGAGAGTTCCTTGGGCTGTAAAGAATCAAACCCATCAATCCTAAAGGAAATCAATCCTGAATATTCATTGGAAGGACTGATGCTGAAGCTGAAGCTCCAGTACTTTGGCCAACTCGTGCAAAGAGCCAACTCATTGGAAAAGACCCTGATGCTGGGAAAAATTGACGGCAAAAGGAGAAGGGGGTAGCAGAGGATAAGATGGTTAGATAGCATCACTGACTCAATAGACATGAATTTCAACAAACGCCAGGATATAGCAAAGGACAAGGAAGCCTGGCATGCCATAATCCATGGTATTGCAAAGTGTCAGACACAGCTTAGCGACTGAACAACACCACCATCAAATTTTGATTAGAATGTGTAACAGCTGAAACTCTGGTATACAGGTGCAAAAAAGTAAATTGATATACATATTTTGAAATACAGCTTGGCCTTGTCTAGTCAATGTGAAGACATGTATACTGTATGACTTAGCAATTCTACCTCTAGACATATCCCCAACAAAAATATGTGCACATATCTACCAAGAAGCACACATATTAATATGAATAGCTGTAGCTTTCATAATCCCTCAGACTAGAAATAAAGTAATTGTCCATCAATAGTTAATTGGAAAAATAAACTCTAGTATATGCATACATTGATATTCCATAAAGCAATGACTATGAATGCTTTGTATCTAAGCTCAAAGATATGGATGCATCTTATAAAGGTAATAAGCAAAAGAAACCAGATATAGGAGGGAAAATACTGTAGGATTCCATTTTTATAAAGTCCAAAAAAGGAGTAAACTTTATTTATAGGAAGTCAGGATAGGGAATCTTTGAGGAGGAGACAGAAAAGAGTGATTAGGAGACATACAAGGGGGCCTTCTAGGGGCCCAGATGATGTTCTGTTCCTTGATCTAGGGGTTAGTTTTACGATCCTAAAAGACTCAATACTGAGAGATATAATTTCTCCTCAAATATAATAAATGAGCAGATACAGCGCAATCCTAATAGGATTTTTCCTCTTTCTGTGATGCTTGAGAAGCTGACTCTAAAATACATATGAAAGTACAAAGGGACAAGGATAGTCAAAACTCTTGAAGGAAAACAAGATGAGAAGACTTTATTAGATAAGAAGATGGGATAATTCACTGAGGTGACATTTACAGATTGTGTGCTGTTTAGTATGTATGTCATGCTGTTAATCACTCAGTCGTGTCTGACTCTTTGCGACCCTGTGGACTGTAACCCGCCAGGCTCCTCTGTCTGCAGGGGCCAGCGTGAGGAACTCCGCCCGTGGCAAAGGTCTTGAGGAAGGAGGCTTGGCATATGCAAAGGTGTGATCAGGCCTCAGGAAATCCCCTGTTCCCGAGCATCTACCTCCCAAACCAAAGTCTGTTTTATGCTCTCACCTACACCTCTGACTTTACGGGGGGCTCTCCCCCATAACCATTTCTCTCGGAGAAGGAGTTAACCTACAGCTC
>SJYA01012055.1:0-11903 GCA_006410615.1 Neotragus moschatus
GCCAGGGGCCTAACGAGCTGTATGAAGGTGTCTGTGCTCTTCCCCAAGAGCAATGAACTGCCTTTAAAAGGGTTTTGATCAGACAAGAGTAAAGGAAATGAGACATTGCATAGTCACTGAGTACCCAGCATGCCCCCTCTTCCCCGAGAAGGCTAGCGCTAAGGAGGCATTGCCGTGGACCAGTTCTGGCTGATGCGCTGTGAGTGGAAGTGATCCGTGGCATCCTGATGATGAAGTATTTTAAAATTGACCCTCCCATCCTGGTTGCCACAGCAACCTGGAAACCACATACAGAGACATTGGCTTCCCAAGATGGAAGTGGCCTGGATCGCTAGGTCCCTGCGTGGAGGACAGTGTTCTGAAGACTGGCCCAACCCACACCAGAATTTTCACAAACGAGAAAAAAACTCTTTATTGTGTAAGCCATGGAGTTCTAAGGTTTATTTATTGCTACAGTACAGCTTGGTGATAACCTGACCAATAAAGTCTCCAAATATACAATCTGATGACTGGGGATCCAGCTTTTCAGAGCTCCCCAACATCAGTGAAAGTCCTCATCTTCAGAAACTCAGTGCTCCTTCCTCTTTGGAGGAGAAAATGACTAGTGTAGACAAGGCTATCCCTATGCCTTCTTAGGGGTTTACAAGCTAATCCATTAATGAACACATTGCACCACTGAGTGGGTGTGAGGTGTTTCCTGCAGACAATGTGAGTAAGCCACAATTTTCCACTGTCTCTCTCCGGTCTCAAATTGTACCTTCCTTTCTCGTGTCTATTTGTCCCTTCATCCCTGACCTGTTTCCTATCTTCCTTGAGCAGTAAGATGGTCCTGGCTGGTCCCTCGAGGGTGGTCACGTGGCAGCTACAACCACAAGCGCGCTTTTCCCTCCAGCCCCGCTGCGCCTCCACACAAAGTGGACAGACTCCTGAGCACTGCTGCGCCTGTGGGCAGAGAGATCCAAGTTCAAAATCCAACCTGCTTACTTCTCTTTGTATGAAGTTTGAGAGTTGCTTAACTTCTCTGAGATTTCTTTTCCTAGTCTGCAAAATGAGGATAGCAACTTGCTTGAGAGCATTACACAGGCTCAGAGGAAATAATAAGTGTAAAGTTCCCAGCACCGTGCCTGGCACAGAATAGGAACTTCCTAAAAGTGCGTTTTCTTTGCCCTTTCTCCTGAGGGAGAAACTGACTCCTCTCAGATCTCCATGATTTTAATCCTATATCTACTTATATCGGCCTTTTGACGGACGAAACCGCATCCTTAGGTCTGTAGGGGACACAAATGATCGGACAATGTAGCTGGGAAGGCAAGACATACACAAGGGAAAAGTTAGCAAGTTTATTAATTAGATGTGTAAATACCCAAGTGTTTAATTAATATAAGCCATGAAAAGTGTGTTAGTTGCTCAGTATCCGACTCTTTGCGACCCTATGGACTGTAGCCCACCAGGCTCCTCTGTCCTTGGATTTCCCAGGCAAGAATCCTGGAGTGGGTTGCTATTTCCTACAGAGCGTCATAAGAGGCACTCATGGCTCTGCAGACATCATCTGCTAATGCACTCAAACTTCTAAATGGGTGGTGCCAGCTTCTTACTGGGAATCTCACCTTACTCAGCTCACTCAGCTTACACGTGCTGTGGCCTAGATGAACAATGCCTTTCAAAAATCCCACAGTAGAGGGTATCATTTAGCAAATGTATAGAAATATTGAATCACTATCATATGCACTTGGAACTAGTCCAGTGTTGTAGGTCAGTAATACTTCAATGTTTTTTTAAAAAAAGAGAGAAAATAAAGGCTGTAATTACAGGATTCTAAGAGGTTCCGTCTGCAGTGAATAACAGTTACATTATTATTATCTTGTAAACACTAATTATTGGCATAATTAAAAATAGGATAATTTGGAGGAGAGAATGAGGAAGGAGAGGCGGATTAAATCTTCATCTCTTATAACGTGGGTAAATTTAAAAATTGTTTCTTTTCTCTTTGTTGTATCTATACAAGACGACAGATATTCACTAAACCTATGGTGGTAATCATTTCACAATTCACATAAATCACACCATCATACTGTACACCTTAAACTTTTACTGCAATGTTTGCCAATGATTTCTCAATACAACTGGAGAGGGGGGAACTCTAACAAAGCTCCAGCCACCATTCCCAAAGGAGAACGTGAATTATAGTGTGATCCTATCATACGGAGTATGCAAAAATATGCAAAGTTGCATATCAGCATAATATGTCCACTGGCTGAAGATTTTCATATCAAATGACATATTCACAGGCCAAGATAAAAGCAAAGCAAATCAATAGTGACTAGGTAAAAATGTTCACTTCATCTTTTCCAAACTCTCCGGGTACATGGGCGTCCCTGGTGGCTCAGCCAGTAAAGAATCTGCTTGCAATGCGGGAGAGCTGGGTGTGATCCCTGGGTTGGGAAGATCCCCTGGAGAAGGGAACAGCTACCCACTCCAGTATTCTGGCCTGGAGAGTTCCATGGACTATAGAGTCCATGGGGTTGCAAAGAGTCAGACACGACTGAGGGTCTTTCACTCTCTTGGAAATGGAATGGCAGGTCGATTATTCTTCAAACTTTAAGGTGAACGCGAGCCAGTAGTGTGACAAAGTCGCCAAAAAGACAATGAAATCCCAGGATGGATGAATTAATAGAAGTATAACGTCATAAGCAAAGGAGGTGGCGGGTCTCCAGGTGTGAGCACTGTGTGGGGCCCACAGTGTGGCTGAGCGGCTCCTGCAGGAGGCAACCGTGCTCCTCCTTCAGGGCAGAAAGCGGTGAGGACAGTCAGACGATAAGACAATAGAAACACCAGCGTCATCTGGAAACACAGAAAGGACCTCAGCATGAAGAGACCTGGATTTTTTCCTAGAGTTCCAAAGGACAACACTGAGACTAAGAGGCGCAATTGATAGGGGGCTGATTTTTAGCCAAATGCCAGGGAGGCCTTTCCAACAAAGAAGTCTGTTCAAAAACTGGAACCATCTCATGAGGTGGTGGGCCCTCCCAGCACTGAAATGTTCCTACAAAGGTGTCTTTCCACTTTTTTTTTTTTTTTTTTTTTTTTTTTTTTTTTTTTTGAAATTTATGGGNGATAGGGGGCTGATTTTTAGCCAAATGCCAGGGAGGCCTTTCCAACAAAGAAGTCTGTTCAAAAACTGGAACCATCTCATGAGGTGGTGGGCCCTCCCAGCACTGAAATGTTCCTACAAAGGTGTCTTTCCACTTTTTTTTTTTTTTTTTTTTTTTTTGTGGCTGTGTGGAAATTTAGAGGAACGTGAGATTCTTCAAACTTCAAGCCAGGTCCTCCCTGAGGACAGAAAGGTTAGGCCAGGTGGCCTCAAATGACTGCATACAAGCTAACCCAAAATTCTATCTTCCTTGGATAATATGTTCCCCTATTACAAAGGTTAAGAGTTTTCCCAGCTCAGATTTTAACAACGCGATGGACATGAGTTTGAGTAAACTCCGGCAGTTGGTGATGGGCAAGGAAGCCTGGCTGTGCTGCAGTCCATGGGGTCCCAAAGAGTCAGACACAACTGAGTGACTGGACTAAACTGAACCAAACCAGATCACTAAAGTTCCCACTCTTTCTTTCCCCAACTGGGAAAAGATCCTGTGCTCACTGCCTTTGTGGGGCTCTGCCCTCACCCATACCCCCATCCCCATCCCCAAAGTCACACCAGCTCTCTTGCTAAAAGCTGCGGACTATCAACCTCATCATTTATAATGCAGAAAGAGAACCATTGATTCTGTTCTGATCAGTCATCTCAAGGCCTCTCTCTCACATGTACTTAAAACACTGTGGTTTCTCCAAAAACAGGAAGCTTTCCTTTCTATGGGAGAGTCTCAGTAGCTCTCTGAACAGACACCAGCTGGGCCAACAGTGCAGAGAATTTCGGGGAGCTGCCAGGGGACCACCACGCGCTCAACCACCACCCAGCAGCTGTCCGCCCAGTGGCCAAATTACAAATGGCAGTGGAGTGATTCCTTTTGATCTAACAGGGATGCTTCTGTTTCTGAAGAGGATGTTCCAGCTAGCTTTATGACTAGTTGCAAAGCTTGAAAGTGATAAACGTTCCATAGAATCAGCCCGTGTGTCTCTCTTCCAGGACTAGGACTGCTCAGAGCCTGAGAAGAAATAGAAACACAAGAAATAGAAACACAGCTGACCTCCAGGTAAGGGGCTGACATGAAGGGCTCCCCCACCTGCCCCACCAAGGCCTCATTTCTCCACAGCCTTCACTGCCCACCCTGTGTGGCCCTGCCGGGGGGCTAAGGCCTTCTGTCCTTTACAACATTAAGCAGGTCAACACAGAAGGTAGCACGCATGAAAGCATAGATCGCCTCTTGCCCCTAAGAATTCCTGGAATCCTTAGAATTCCCAGCAGCTGTTTAACAGGGTATGTTTCCTGGTGGCTCAGACAGTAAAGAATCTTCCCACAAAGCAAGAAACCCGGGTTCTATCCCTGGGTGGGGAAGATCCCCTGGAGAAGGGCACCCACTCCAGTATTCTTGACCTGAAGAATTCCATGGACAGAGGAGCCTGGTGGGTTGCAGTCCATGGGGTCAAAGAGAGTCAGACACGACTGAGTGACTAATACCCACGCATGCCCACCCACCTTCTCTGATTGCTGAGGCTGGATGAGATGGGGTGAAGATAAGATGAATGGACGATTCCTGTGAGATGGCAGACTGTTGAAAAACCAGTTGGCATTCTCCCCTTAAGGAATGTTCTAGTGTTGGGGCAATGCAGATTTGAGAAGGGCTGCAGCCTCCTCGTGTGCTGGGGGAAGCATGCTGCTGCTGCTGCTGCTGCTGCTATGTAGCTTCAGTTGTTTCCCCAACTCTTTCTGACTCTGTAGGCCACCAGGCTCCTCTGTTCATAGGATTCTCCAGGCAAGAATACTGGAGTGGGTTGCCATGCCCTCCTTCAGAGAATCTTCCCAACCCAGGGATCAAACCCGCATCTCTTACATCTCCTGCACTGGCAAGCAGGTTCTGGGAAGAGCCACCAGGGAAACCCAGGCAAAGCAAGCTGGTCAGAGGCTTTTGCTAAGCAGAGAGTTTCCTTGTAGCTGGCACTGGGAGTATCCCCAGCGCAAAGCACCCGCAGGCAATGCAGCAAAAGGAAGTGACTGGAACAGGGTCTTCATGCAGGTCTGACCTCAGGCACAGTCAGCCCTTTAGACAGGCCACAGTGAACTTGGAGCCTGTCTCCTCTGGGGGGCGGGACCGCTTGATTACTTGTTTTGCAGGAGGAAGTAGGAAGCCACATCTTTATTTGGCATCTTCTCATTAAGTGGAGTCAAAGCCCTTTTCTAACCCTGGATATTTTGGTTGCCTTGACTGGGTAGTGTCTTTACATTCCAAATTGCCAGCTACAAAGACTTTTGTTTATTTGCAATCTGTCTTTATACATGCTGGAACACACTCAAAGGAAGCTGACCCTCATTCTTTTTCCGGGTGGTGCCAAGTTCAGGCTGCAGAACCCTGACCACATTACTAAGGTTGGGTCCACCCGGGCCAGGTCCTAATGCTGAACGCTGACCAGAGGCTTTTAAATACAGGACTCAGTGAAAACAGAAAAACTATTAAAGCCTCCTTGTAAACAGAAAGCTAAATTCGACATATATTGGTTCTCTCGTGTTGTGTTGCTCTAGTCGCTCAGTTGTGTCTGACTCTTTGTGTCCCCGTGGACTTCTCTGTCCACGGGATTTCTCAAGCAAGAATACTCGAGCGGGTTGCCATTCCCTTCTCCAGGGGATCTTCCCGGCACAGGGACTGAACTCTGGTGTCCTGCCTTACAGGAAGATTCTTTAGCGTCTGAGTCACCAGGGAAGCCCATTCGGAGGTGACTTAGGCATTGGTGACATCCACATCGGAAACTCACGTTTATCAAGAAACTGATATCAACAAGGGGTGAGACTCAGGGCAACAAGGAACTGCCTCCTCTTCTCTGAAGAGAGGAAAGGAGCCAAGCTCAACAAGGACAGAATCTGGAAAGACATGGTGGGGAGGGACAGCGGGAGGCAGGTGGGAGCTTTCTTTGTTCACAGAAAAGCACACGTGAGCAGAGAGGGCACATGTCTCGGGCACAGGTGATGAAGACAGCCTCGGAGAAGCCGCATTCGACTGTCACTGAGACCCAGGGACTGCGTCTCACCTTCTCTCCATGCTCTGTCCTTTGCCCTTCCTCCGCTCTCCCCGACCTTCAGGGGGAAGCCCCTGGGTCAGGGGGCAGTGTCCAAGCTCCAGGCACCTGAGTCCTATCCCTGGACACAGCAGGGGGAGCTGCTGACTTCCCTGGGTCAGGGCAACGCACTGGCGCAGTGGTTAAGCCCCACCCTATGCCAGTTTCTACCTGCTCCCCCTGGAGGGCCGCCCTGGTTCATCTGCTCGGGATCTGATCCCAGGGACCCTGCACTATCTCTCCTCCGTGCCCTGCATCCTGGGGCCTAAGCTTTGGTCTCTCCTTGCGCGTTGCCCCTAGTTTTCTTCCTGTATCAGTTGTAGATCTCCCTCGCCTGTGTCTGCTTCCCTTGGATTGACAAGTGTCCACGGCCACCTTGGGCTTCCCTGGGGGCTCAGATGGTAAAGAATCCACCTGCCATGCAGGAGACCTGGATTCGATCCCTGGGTTGGGAAGATCCCCGGTAGAAGGGAAAGGCTACCCACTCCAGTATTCTGGCCTGGAGAACTCCATGGACTGTATTAGCCCATGGGGTCGCAAAGAGTCATACATGACTGAGCTACTTTCACTTTGACAGACTGTAAAGAATCTTCCCACAAATCAAGAGACCTGGGTTATATCCCTGGGTGGGGAAGATACCCTGGAGAAGGGAATGGCCAACCACTCCAGTATTCTTGACCCGGAGAATTCCATGGACAGAGGAGCCTGGTGGGCTGCAGTCCATGGGGTCGCAGAGAGTGGGACAGGACTGAGTGACTAATACCCAAGCATGCCCGCCCACCTTCTCTGACTGCTGAGGCTGGATGAGATGGGGTGAAGATAAGATGAATGAATGACCCCTGTGAGAAGGACTGTTGAATAACCACTTGGCATTCTCCCCTTAAGGAATGTTCTAGTGTTGGGGCGACGCAAGTTTGAGAAGGGCTGCAGCCTCCTTTCACTCGCTTTCACAGCCACTTTGCTGAAAACCTGAGCAAACAAAGCCCAGAGCTCTGGCTCCCTCTCCATCCCCGTCCCTCTCTGACAGCCATATGCTCCGTGGCAGGCAGTGCCCTGCGTGTTCCAGAAGAGGGATCACTGGGGAGAGGCATTTCTCTGCTGGGTTCCAAGCTGGAACGTTTCCTTTCTTGTGGAGCCATAAATATTGTGATGTGTTGGGAAGGGAAAGTCAACAGCAGCCGGCATGAGATGTGAAGGCGGGGAGAGGATCCCCCCGTGAGTCCCCAGCTTTGAACTCGGATGACTGGGTAGATGGCAGGTGAGGGGAAAAAGACAAGAGAAGGAGATGTGGGTGGACATCCATGTGGAATCTTCCCTCAAGGTAACAGCGACCTGGAAGGTTGTTAATCATCCCCTTGCTTCATCACAGGCCTTCCCTGGTGGCTCAGCTGGTAAAAAAAATCTGCCTGCAGTGTGGGAGACCTGGGTTCAATCCCTGGGTTGGGAAGATCCCCTGGAAAAGAAAACGGCTACCTACTCCAGTATTCTGGCCTGGAAAACTCCATGGACTGTATATAGTCCATAGGGTCACAAAGAGTCAGACACAAATGAGCGACTTCCACCTTCACTTTGCTTCATCATATGTATACAGTAGTGAGTTAGTAAATGTTTAACAATCAGGTCTCCAAAAGTTAAATGCGTGCCTGCATCCCTCCTAGTTTGTTATAAGTTTTTTGATACAAAGAATTATAGCACGCAATTTACAAATTATAATAAAATATATATAATATCCTTTATCATAAATCTAGACAGTCAAATGGTTCTCAAAGAGTGTTTTTGTTGATTTTTGCCAAACCTTCATAATTGTCACCAATGTATGATTGCAACCGATGACCCAATATAGTTTCAGGATGAAGGCGGGTTGATTTTTTTTTTTTTACATTGATAAGTAAAAAGAAAGCAAAATGACAAAGACACATGGTAATGAAAATGAAAATCACCTTTTCACACATGAAAATCACCTTTTCATCAGTCATGAAAGCAACTGCTTTGTTGAATCAGATCGCTTTCAAATACCGGAAGGCTGTTTCCTCAATTTCTGTGTGATTCACAGTGTCACAGACATGACAAACTCTCAAGCTTAATCTGTTTGTCATTACTAACATTTTGCCCACCATTCTGTTATGTCGGTCTGATCAACCAAAACCATCAAGCCCTGATGCGCAGCACCTGCCAATCTCTTTCATATCGATAGTGGCCCACTTCAAGCAACCCAGGTGATGTCGCGGAATGTTGAATTGTAAAGAGATCCAAGTAGCACGCCAGTTTATGGGACCTTCACCACACAGATGCAACAGATATAATAACCTCCAAAGCACAGATAATAGTATAAGAAGTACAATAATTAAGAGGTGACGAGTCAGAGTATTTATTGCTGTCCTCTTTGCTATAATTTACTTTATTGTAAGTTTATATGATTTAATTTTTTAATAACAGCTGTGTTTAACAACGGGCTTGCTAAATTCCTGAGAACTTAACTGCTGGATCTCACAAGCCAGTTTGTCAAGCCAGCTCTGGCACGCCATTGCCTGAATGATCCAACAATACATTGTTTAGCTTTGTTCCTAATAAAACATGGCACCATGTTGGAAATTCCCTGGTGGTCCAGTAATTAGGACTCTGTGCTCTCATGGCCTGGAGAAGGCAATGGCACCCCACTCCAGTACTCTTGCCTGGAAAATCCCAGGGACGGAGGAGCCTGGTAGGCTGCAGTCCATGGGGTTGCAAAGAGTCGGACACAGCTGAGGGACTTCACTTTCGTGCATTGGAGAAGGAAATGGCAACCCACTCCAGTGTTCTTGCCTAGAGAATCCCAGGGACAGGGGAGCCTGGTGGGCTCCCATTTATGGGGTCACACAGAGTCAGACACGACTGAGGTGACTTAGCAGCAGTAGCAGCAACAGCTCTCATGGCCAAGGGCCCAGGCCAACCCCTGGTCTGAGAACTAAGATGTCACAAGCGTGCAGTGTGGCCAAAGTAAAAATGGACCATGTGGTGAGTAATCTCTTGGGAGATGCTTTGTCACTCACCTTAGTGTTACTCTTGTCTCAGGACACTCAGCACCATCCCATCCCCTTTGCTCTCATCTCCATCACAGGAAGTAGAAGCCTGAGGACCACAACTCCCAGAATCCCTTGCCAACAGGATCCTGTTCTATGACCACCGACGGGTGGGCAGTGGGGACAAAGGTGGACGTCACTCTTCCGTAGGCAGCAAGTGTCTGCAGTAGCCATCGTGGCTTCTTGCTGTATCCTGGTTTCCGAGGACCACCCCCACCTCTGGATTTCGCCCCCCTCCCACCCCTTCCAGCAATTTCATAGGACTTGATTTTCTGTACTAAATCCTTCCTGCTGGGACTATATAGAGGGTTTCTGGGCTTTGGGTTAAAAGAATAGGATTTATTCATGTTGATGCATGTAGCCTAAGACCAGTTTTCACTGTAGTAGTCCATGCTCTGATGGTATCACATAGGATTCTCCATAGTTAGGCTCCATTTTACATACTGCGTGCCCATTTTTGACACTTTCAGTACAGCCAGCACTGCCCAGATGATACTACCACAGGGAACCATGCCATGCTGTTTGCCCACATGGTCCTCACGCTCACTCACTGGACTCATCATTCCTGCTCTTAACCACCACCTCCATCTTCTTCCGTAGATGGATCCTGGATCCTGCTTTCCAGTCCATCAACCTTGGCCAAACATACTATCAGGTGTTAAAGGAGGGTCTGTTGGTGATAGTATTCAACCCTGAGTATCCACTGGAAAGACTGATGCTGAAGCTGAAGCTCCAGTACTTGGCCACCTGATGCGAAGAGTCGACTCACTGGAAAAGACCCTGATGCTGGGAAAGATGGAACGCAGGAGGAGAAGGGGCCAATGGAGGATGAGATGATTGGATGACATCACCAACTCGATGGACATGGGTTTGAGCAGACTCCAGGAAATAGTGAAGGACAGTGAAGCCTGGCATGCTTGGAGGTCCATGGGGTCGCAAAGAGTTGGAACAAATGAGCGACTGAACAACAACTATAATGGGTAATAAAGAAGTCTGGTTCCTGTGGGTCGGGACAGGGTTGCAGCCACAGCATGGAAGAAAATCATATAATAAAAATGTAGCTCATCTGCTCACAGTAAATTACCATGGAAGTTGACAACTGTGCCCTGAGGAGGCAACCTCACCCCCCTTGTCCCCCAGCACTGAGAACCACCAGTACAGCGCACCCAGAGGGTGAGAGTGAGAACAAGCAAAGAGGCCATTGCTAAATTATAATCTAGCGTCGTCCAGGACTTTGATGCACTGGACAGAGATCTAAACGTCTGCACTGCCTTTTCACAGCTAACAGTAAACAGAACTGTGGAGCACCATAGAAGCCGCTGGGTGGGGGCATCAGTTAGGTCTCTCCAGTCACACCCTCTAGGAATCTGAGGGGTGGGTGGGGTAAATGGCTCACCCAAATGGAATAGTCTGGACTTGAACCCAGAACCGTGGGTTTCCAATCCTCTGTTCTGAAGTAATAGCCTGCTGTTATAATCCCACAAAGAAAGGGGAAGATAGACTGGCAGCTAGAATTAAGGGAATGGGAAATCAAGTTGACCCTTAAGGAAAAAAAAACAATTACATATCAATACTAGTACGTGGTGGCTCAGATGGTAAAAAATCTGCCTGCAATCCAGGAGACCTGGGTTCGATCCCTGGGTCAGGAAGATCCCCTGGAGGGGGGCACTGCCATATTCTTGCCTGGAAAATCCCATGGACAGAGGAGCCTGGCGGGCTGCAGTCCATGGGGTTGCAAAGAGTCGGACACAACTGAGTGACTAACACTTTCAATTTTTCACTTTTCCACTTTTCACTAGTCTCTCAAGAGTTAAAAATACAAGAGCCTTTAGATATTTCACGTGGGCCAATGAGTGCCAGAATTTGTATCAGCGTGGACTTTAATTCCTACATAAAATGTTTCAGTACAAGGCCTCATGAGCTGCTCTCTTTTCTGCATCCAGAAAAGTGCTCACCATCCAGGACAGAAAAGAGAGAAGTGCCAAAACCTAGTTCAGAGAAAGCCATGGTGAACTTCAGTGGAGTACCTCTGCCGCCTGGTGGCGAGTTGAAGAATTGTCCTTCAAACATGCAAAGCCACGAGGTCCTTTGCAATGTGCCTTTGACTAAATGTCTCCTCTGCTGAGTCAGACATGAATCCATGCTCCAAAATGACTAACCAGATTGACACCAGATTTCAGCAAGTTGGAGAGCAGAAACACTACTGATTACATATGGAATTACAAAGCTTGAGCAACTCCTAAAGAAAAACATTATTTTGACTTTAAACTTTCCCTGAGAAGCTAACATTCCTCTCATCCTAATTCTCAGAAATATTTCAGTGCACTATAATGTTTTGCTTTGCAGGCAGAGAAAGACAGCAAGAAAGAAGGCAAGGGAAAAAGAAGAAATGGAAAAGTGGGGTCACTGCCGCCATATGCAGCGCCAAAACCCATAATTCGTTTAAACACATGTGCATATTAGCCAAAGATGTTTAAATGTGTGAATCAGGTTCTCTCAGGAATCCAGAAAAACATCATCTGAAAAAAATGAACAATGATTTCTTCAGTTCAGTTCAATCGTTCAGTCGTGTCCGACTCTTTGAGACCCCATGAACTGCAGCACGCCAGGCCTCCCTGTCCATCACCAACT
>SJYA01012056.1:0-11864 GCA_006410615.1 Neotragus moschatus
CTCCCTGAGCCGACCGCAGCCGAGAACTGTCTGCAGTCCCTTCTAGCCTTGCCTTCACAGCTTCCTCCCCTCTACAGCGCTGCCCCCTCGGCTACTCTTTCTTTTCTTAAAAATTTTTATTTATTTGGCTCTTCCGGGTCTTTTGGGCATACGGGATCTTTTTCAGTTGTCTCATGTGGGATTTTCCAGACACGAATAGTGGAGTGGGTTGCCATCTCCTTCTCCAAGGGATCTTCCTCACCCAGCAATCAAACCCAGGTCTCCATTGCAGGCAGATTTTTTACTGATTGAGCTACAAGGGAAGCTCTTAATTCCCTGACCAGAGGTCAAACCCAGGACCCTGCATTGGGAATGTGGAGTCTCTGCCACTGGACCGCCATGGAAGTCCCCTCCTTAGCTACTCTTAACTCTTGTTTAAAATTGAGGAGGTACCATGCAACCCAGTCCAGTGTTCTTGCCTGGAGAATTCCGTGGACAGAGGAACATAGCCGGCAATAGTCCGTGGGGTAGCAAGAGTCAGACACGACTGAGCATGCGCGTTGCGTTTCCTCTCCTCCATGGCTCCTCCTCTCAGCCTGTTTGCCTCTGGGGTGAATTATGTGCCCCCCTTGTGCTTCGTCACGCCTGGGGGTCTTTCCATGGTATGATATGGAGATGAGCCTGTGTCCCTGCTGGCCCGTAAGCTCCATCGGGACAGACTATGTCTTAATTGTCTTTGTACCTGAATTATTGAACACCAGACCTGGCTGGCTCAGGGTTGGTGCTCAGCAAATTCTTATTAGAACGAGGAATGAATGAGGCAGTACCTGGTGGTGGTTTGTGGAACGTGGGCTGTGTGTCAGGCTGAAGCCAGTTTGAATCTTGGCTCTCTGTTTGCTAGCAGCATTCAAGTTGGCAAAGTTACATAACCTCCTCAACATTCCTCTCTGGAACAGACAGTGAAATCTCTACTTCACTGGGAAAGAAAAGGAGAGAGTAACACAGAAAGGAGATGATTTCTCTTAATCACTTGGCACAGTCTGACACAGTCAGTGCTCAGTAAGTGGTCTCTTTTACAAAACAAATGCATGTTAGCATTTCATGTCTCCTCCCCCTTCACGTGACTTACTCTGCCCCTGCAGTTCTGCAAGCCGAATTTGTTGGCACAGACACTCATAGAAAGCCTCCTCTTTCTCTTTTCTTTGAGCCTGCCTCAGTGCTGTTGTGGGCTTTACTCAGTCCTGGATTCGAATTTGTGAGGCTTTCTCAGCATTGTCTCCAGGTACCATCCCACCCCTATATTCTCTGACAGACCCAGAGAGCGAGGGGCAGGGCACCTGAAGCCTTAGGGAGGCCTTGTGACTTGAGGCTGGAGAAAAGTGAGGCGCAGGTGATCAGGTGTGGACCTTATCCTCAGATGGGCTGGACTAGGAACCAGAGCAAGAGAGCTGGCAGGCAGTGCAGGGCAGGGGAGACCGTGGCAGACTGTGGAGAGCTGTAGGGCAGCGGGCTGTGCTTGTAACCCTTCTGTCCTCTTCTGGGGGACATCAGTGTGCATGGCTGTTGTTAGCAGGGACCATAGTTGCGTTTCATTCATGGATAATCACAGTGGTATTCAACAAGGCTGGAATGGTAAGGATGTTTATGATCTTGATTAATAAGAAATCTGGCAGAAAGACTGCCCCAGGATTGGTTAATTTATTTAACAGTGTCATCAAAGACCCAGATTCTTTTCGACTTGACTGTGTTGGCTTGTCTGGTTCCCCTGGTCTCAAAGTGGCTGCCATAGTTCCAGGCTTCACACACAGACAGTCATGTGCAGAGGCAAAAAAAAAAAGCGGCAGCGGGGGGTGGGGGGCACTCTTTCCTGCTTAGTCTCTTATCTGTTTTATTAAAGAGTTAAAAAAAAATGTTCCCAGGAGCCTCCCTGGCTGTCTTCCTTTGTGTCTCATTGCGCTGTTTCACATGTTCATCCTAACCCCACTCCTGGAGGCTCAGATTAGTTCCTGAAGTGCACAGATCCTTGCGGAAAAGTGAACAAAATTTGGGTGCTGTTGAAAAGTGGACAGTCAGGTAAATGTTGGTTAGGATTTAACAGGGTCTGCTATATAAAGTGAGTGACTTCACTTTCACTTTTCACTTTCATGCACTGGAGAAGGAAATGGCAACCCACTCCAGTGTTCCTGCCTGGAGAATCCCTAGCAGCAGCAGCAGCAGCAGCAGCTATATAAAGTTATCCTGTTTTGTTTTTTGGGAAGAAAACAAAATGTGAAAAAAGAAACACATGAAAGAAACATGTGCTATAAATGTGCTGCTGCTGCTAAGTCACTTCAGTCGTGTCCGACTCTGTGCGACCCCATAGACGGCAGCCCACCAGGCTCCCCCGTCCCTGGGATTCTCCAGGCAGGAACACTGGAGTGGGTTGCCATTTCCTTCTCCAGTGCATGAAGGGGCCTAATACCATGCATAAGGGAAGGGACCTGTTAGTCGGCAAGAATTCAGAGGTGCTTCGGAAAACCTGCATGGAGCTCAAACGGACCACAGTTTGTGTGTATGGCACAGTCTGTCTCAGATTTTAAAAGGGGTTTCTCTCTTCCCAAAGTCAGGAGCTTTAACTGCTTTATCATATACTAACTGTGTAGCCTCAGGCAAATTAATTAGCCTTTCTGAGCCTCAGTTTCCTCTTAGATAAAATGGGAATAATTGTGTATTTTCAGTCTTGATTTCTTAGTTCTTTTCGTTTGTTTTTTAAAAAAATTTTATTGAAGTACAGTTGATTAACTGTGTTAATTTCTGCTGTACAGCAGAATGATTCAGTTATATATATCTCTGTGTGTATATGTATATATATTCATTTTCATATTATTTTCCATTATCGCTTATCAGGGAATATTGAATATGGTTCCTAAATGGGGATAGTTATAAACCTTCCTCCTAAGGGTAGTTGTGAGAATTAAATGGGGTAGAGTATAACCCAGGGGCTGGAGTATGGCATCTAGTAAATATTATTATTATGGTTGTTATTGTGTTGTTACATCATCATCATTTATTATTATCATCATTATCTTTGTCATTATCTTTGAATCTTCAGCACTTAAGTTGAGGTACATGTTATTTGTTCAATATATGTTTATTGAATGAAGATGAGTGTGGGAATGAATGAACCCGGAAAGGGTAGATAAGTGTTAAGTAATGGTTGTAAAACTCATTACAAAGCAGGCTAACAGTGCAGGGAGACGTAACAAGATGGCAGAGTGTGTAGCTGGTTTCCCCATGGGAGGTGCCTACGAGCAGGGCCGCAGAGTGAAGCGTCCCTGTGGGGTGCAGCAGGCGGGCAGCCTCCAGCAGGAGTCTCTGAGACCATCCGTCTAGGATGGTGGGAGCTGAGGAAGGAGACATGGAAGGGGGACGTTTTCAGGTAGAGGTCCCCCCTCCTCCTCAGACCTGACAGCTTAGAAATTGCGAGCATGGAGGACGTACCCTCAGGGAGCTGAGGTCTGGCTTGGTTTTTAGATCCGTGGCTTAGTTCCTCAGGTCCCAGCCCAATTCCAGCACCCGTTTGATTCTTGCAGGAAAGTGGGCAGTTGCCGCCGCGCCAAGCCCACACATCTGCAGAAGCGGTCCCTCAGTTAACCCGCTCTCTATGACAACCATTGCATGTGCTCTGGGGTAGGGGCCAGCTGACTCAGGAATTAATCAAACCCTTTTATGCCAGTTCTCATCAGCTTTCAAAGGGTCTTTACACAGAACACTCCGCACTGAGTAGCGGATGAATATTCATAGATACGGTTTCTCCACCGCTGATCTGGAAGGACCCGCCTTCAGAGCTGCTGGCTGTCTCTGGGTGCAGGGACCGCCTTGGCCTTTGTGCTTACTGCCGAGAAGAGGGAAGTGAGTCAGCCTCTGACACTGGAGACATGTGTCCTCCCCCGTCCGTGCGCCACTTTTCAGAGGCCACGCAGTGCTGGGGAGGGGTCAGAGGGTTTCCAAGCAGAGCCCTTATCTGTGGTGTGTAGAACACAGGTCAGCTCATGGCTCCTGCACAGCTGACCCAGGTTATACCCGAGGCACCCGTTTTCTCATAACCTGCTTCTCACGCATTTGCCCTCTGCCTGATCTGCCGCTGGCTGGACAGAGCCTTCCAGTTAGAATAACTCCCACAACACTTCCCTTTTGGCTCAGCCGGTAAAGAATCCGCCTGCAATGCAGGAGACGCAGATTGCATCCCTGGGTCAGGAAGATCCCCAGAAGGAGGAAATGGCAACCCACTCCAGTATTCTTGCCTGGAAAATCCCATGGACAGAGGAGCCTGGCGGCTACAGTCCAAAGGGTCGCAAAGAGTTGGGCACGACCGAGAGACTTAGCAGGCACATTATAGTTTGTGAGTGGCTTTCATCCATGTGATCTGATTCCCTAGACCACCCTGAGGGGAAGGCAGGGCAAGGATAACAGAAACTATTGCTTGAGGAAGACACCCCAAGCTCAGAGAGTGAGGTAGTCATCTCCAGGCTGAGGGGAAAGGAGAACTGTCAATCCTGAGCCCCGCCCACCAACCTCCCATCATTGGCAAGGGTTCCGGCCACTGGCCCTGAAAGGCTCATAAGCTCAAAAGCTCTTAATAGTCTTTTTCTTTTTTTCTAACAAATATAGTTGATTTACAATGTTGTGTTAGTTTCTGGCATGTAGCAAAGTGATTCAGTTACACACATGTTCTTTTCCATTGTAGCTGATTACAGGATATTGAATATAGTTTCCTGTGCTATACAGTGGTACCTTGTTTGTTTATATATATAATAGCTTGTATCTGCTAATCTTAAACTCCTAATTTATCCCTTCCCATCCCCTTTCCCCTTTGGTAACCTTAAGTTTGTTGTCTATGTCTATGTCTGTGAATCCATTTCTGTTTTATAAATAAGTTCATGTGTATCATTTTTAGATTCCACGTATAAGTGACGTCTTAGGATATTTGTCTTCCTCTGACTTCACTTAGTAGGACAATCTCTGTGAGAATTGCTCCATCATGTCCAACTCTTTGTGACCCCTGGACTATGTAGTCCGTGGAATTCTCCAGGCCAGAATAGTGGAGTGGGTAGCCTTTCCCTTCTCCAGGGGATCTTCCCAACCCAGGGATCAAACCCAGGTCTCCCACATTGCAGGCGGAGTCTTTACCAGCTGAGCCACAAGGGAAGCCCACACCCTAATCTCTTTAGGTCCATCCATAGGGCCACAGATGGCATTATTTCGTGTCTTGAGGACATGAAACCATTTTTGAGTTCTTCTTCTAAGGGCCTAAAGCAGTTGGTCATGTTCTATTCTAAAATAGGCCTCCCAAGGGGTAACCATGCACAGGGCACTTTCTGAGCCCATGGTGACTCCAGTGGGCTTGTTCTCTCTGAGCCTCATTCCAATGTTCTTCTGGATGCTACTCAGACAGCACCCAACAGCCTGCTGCCGCTCAGCGCTCTGTCTCAGATGTCTTCAGGGCTGCCCCTTCTCGGGGAACTGGCTCTCCTCAAACATTTCCCCTGCCCAACAGGTGCTTCCCTACGATGCTTGTGAAGGCACGCGGGCCAGCCAGATGGCAGACAGTTGGGTTTTATCCCTCAAAATTACAAATGCATTAGGCCGTGGGTCCATCAGTCTCACTGCTGGGAATTTCTCTATATGTAGCTTTCATATATATAACAGGACGAATGTATTAATATAAGATTTTCCACTGTAGCCCTTTCCTGTAATAGCAAAAATCGAATACAGTCTAAGGGACCATCTATAGAGGACCAGATAAGTGAATTGAGATGGAACCACATAAACCCTACATGGTCATAAAAATGAATGAGGAAGTTCTTAGCAAACTGAGAGAAAATGATTGCCAGCAAAAATGCAAAACAGTGAATACAGTTGGCTACATTTTGTGTGAGGCATGGGGAAAACATTTTCATATTGTATTTGCATAAAGGAACACTGCAGAGATACTGAGAAGCTAGTGAAATGCTTTCTTTAAGGGGTGGAGAATGGGATGGATGGTGTGGTAGTAAGCAAGAGAACGGTAGATTGTTCAGTGGGCACATTTTATTCTCATTTTGAGTTTGGATTCTGCTCAAGTACACACATAGCTAGGAAGCCTCCACCTTGGGTGACCAGGAGGGGGAAAGTTTTGTTTGTTTAGACATTAATGGACTGTTGTCATTACATTCAGCAATTTTTCCCCCTACCAGCTTCCAAGGCAGAGGCTTCCTAGATATGTGTGCACTTGAGTGGAATCCAAATCCTTAACCCCTGAGCCATCAGCCGGGTATCTTGGTCAAGTCATACTTAACCGGAGCCAGTCAGGAGAGAATGTGTCCCCTCCAATGTAGATGTGATAAAAAATAAAAAAAAGTAAGGCGTATCCTGAGCTGGGCAGGAGCAGGATTGATTGCAGGATTGAGATGCTGCCCAAGGCTGGTGTGATGACTTTGGGATTTTGTGGAATGCAAGGCCTCACCCTTCGGAATTCCCAGGTCATCTTTCTGCTATGTTCTGGCTTGACTGAATCCTGTGGCACTGAGATAATGCCGCTCAAAGAATTAGTGGACATTTGGATGCCAGCTCTGCTGCCAGCCCTGGCCCCTCCTGCAAAGAGGCCTGGTTTGACCTGGCTTCTGAGAGGGAGGTCTTGGCACCAACGGTTTTGTTCTATTATTGGGCGATGCTGAAGACCTCAGAGCACCCCAAGGCATCAAGTTTTCCCACTTAGCAACCACCAGGTACCTGACTGCTCTGGCCCTGCCCAGGGGCAGCTAAATCATTCAGCTGCCCCTTAACCCCCCTCCCTCCTAACACAGACCATGCCCTCTCCTCTTGTTATTGGTTCAGATTCAATTCAGGAAGCCGCCTATGTCTTCATCTTACTTGACAGAATGAGTCCAGCCTTCACCAGGGGCGCTGGTGGGAAGCCCAGGTGGTCCTCCCTGCTTCTCCTGCCTGACCTCCACCTCACTGAGCCATGTGGACAGATGTGGGAGTAACTTTGCCATTCTTACAGTTTTCCTGAAGCAGTGAAAATAAGGTAGAAAAGTAGCAGATTTTTCCTGCCAGGCAGAATAGGCTTGCCCTTCACAGTTTAGAATGGCTCCAAGTTGGCTTCATTAGTTAGGCGTTTTGAACCATGTGCTTAGCACGTGCTCCGCTCCCATGAGCACTCAGTAAGTGCTTGGGGACGGAGTGAGGCTCACTGGGACCTCTGGCCTCCTCCTGCAGGTGTGACAGAAATGCACAAGGAAAGTGGGCTGTGCTGAGCAAAGGGGCTTAATTTGGCAGATCTGCCCTTTCATTTACCTCCACCATGAATGACAGAAAGGGACACTTTCATTGGCTTCTTATTTTTCTCCCTTTATCCCAATAGAAGAAATACTTCTTTTGCTTCTTCCTGCTTTTTCAAAAATATCTAAATAGGTCAAAAGAAGACTAGACAGCTTCATAGCGAGCACGCTGAGTTGAAAGTCTAGGCTTATGAGTCTGTGGTTCATCAGTCTGCGGGCCTCAGCGTCCTACCTGAGGAATGGGCAGCATGAATCTCTTTTGAATGTTATGAGGGACGTTGTGTAAAGAGATGAGCTGGTTCTCCACCTCTGTGGTCCCTCTCTTCTTGTCTCCCTGCCCATTGTGTTTTCTCCCTGGTACTGCCATAAGGCCCCTTCAGAAAGCCCTGTGCAGTCTGGGCTTCNTTGAATGTTATGAGGGACGTTGTGTAAAGAGATGAGCTGGTTCTCCACCTCTGTGGTCCCTCTCTTCTTGTCTCCCTGCCCATTGTGTTTTCTCCCTGGTACTGCCATAAGGCCCCTTCAGAAAGCCCTGTGCAGTCTGGGCTTCCCTGGTGGCCCAGTGGTTAAAAATCTGCCTTGTAATGCCAGGGACATGGGTTCAATCCCTGGTCAGGGAAGATCCTTTATGCTGTGAGGCAGCTGAGCCAGTGCACCGCAACTACTGAGCCTTTGATCTGGAGTCCCCAAGCCACAACTCCTGAAGCCCTCACATGCTCGAGCCCATGCTCCCCGAGCAGAGGAGCCAGCGTAAGGAAAAGCCCACACACCACGACCAGAGAGCAGCCCCGCCGTCTTGCAGCTAGAAAAAGCCTGCACGCAGTGGCGAAGATGCAGCGCAGCCAAAAATTAAAAAACAAATATTAAAAAGATCCGCTGCAGTCCATGTCTTCAAGGCGCTCCCAGGAAGGAAGCAAAGCCCATGCTGACAGAAAAGCCCGAGAAGAAGCAGATGCTAACCCTTGACAAGGTGAGAGTCGTGCAGTAGGACAGTGACAGAGGGGCCCACGGGGCAGAGTCAGGAGTGGCCGGAAGGTGCAGAGACAGGACCTCACAGCCTGCTGTCTCAGGGGCAGGGGTGGGAACCTGCCCTCCCCTTCACGACAGGAGTTAGTGAGGAGGGAGCTGCACGTTGAAGTTTTGGTGGGGCTCACCTGCGGGCATGTGGAATGGCTGAACGCCAAACAGTGAGCCAGCAGGGCCTTCTGTGGATGCACAGACCTTCCTGCAGGCAGGGCCCAGCCCCTCAGCTGCCAGGTTGTGAGCTCTAGGCCGGCAGGACCCGAGCAGACATTCAGGGCTGGGGAGGAGAGATGGCAGAGCCGACTACTCAGCCAGAGAGGACAGTGTGGCACAGAGAGCTGTGGGGGGTGGGTGCTTGGGGAGGAGGGGTCAGGGTGCTGAGCACGCCCCCTCCTAGGTTAGCACCTAGCCAGTGTCTCTGAAGCAAGGAGCCCCAGCTGACTCTCAGTCCTGCAGAAGACCAGAACGGGGCATGGCTGTGTTATGAGTGTTATTCTTTATCATTCGTCACTGCTGTCACCAGGTGGCTGCACGTGGGAGCAGGGTCTTTGTCTGGGTCTGCTGGTGCCCGCCCACGACCATTGCCAGCCCCTTAGACACGCTGGTCTGAGTCAGCCCAGTGTCCCAGCTCCCAGCCACAGGCGAGGTCCCCGCGGGTGTGCTGGCCCTGCACATGTGGGAGGTGGTGGTGAATCAAATCAGTGACCTTTAGTCCCTCCACTGCCTGCCCAGCTGCATGGCAGATCACTTCTCATAGTAACACATGTCTAAGAATCTGTATTAGGCATATTTATGGTCACAAATAAGGCTAAGGAGAGAGTTTTTAAAAACCGCTGCTTCTTTAAAGTTGAGGCATCTGGAAAAGTGACAGCATCTCACTGTCTCTTTTAATACAAACTGTGTTTGTGTTAAAAAAAAAAATCTAGCTCACATGTTCCTGAGGCATCTAGTTGTGTTTTCCAAAGTTCTGGAAGAAGAGAAACATAGTCAAATGTTAACCAATGTATGTACAATTATTAACCAATGTGTGTACAATATATGTACAAATTTTCCCTGAGAAGAAACTAGCTGTGGTGAATCAGATTGTAGTAAAACTTGAGGAATTTGATGGCAAATTAATTGAACATACTTCCAGGGAAAGGTTTGCCCTATTTCGCTTTTCATCTTAACTGGGACCCCACTCAGCAATTTGCATTTTGTGTTCATCATTGGGGTTTCTGCTGTGCTGTAGAGTCAGAGTTGAGTCTGTTCACAAACCATACTGGCTTGTTCAGTGATGGAGACTGAGTCTCCAGTAAACTAGGTAACTGGATGCTGCTAAGTCACTTCAGTCGTGTCTGACTCTGTGCGACCCCATAGATGGCAGCCCACCAGGCTCCCCTTTCCCTGGGATTCTCCAGGCAAGAGTGGGTTGCCATTTCCTTCTTCAGTGCATGAAAGTGAAAAGTGAAAGTGAAGTCGCTCAGTCGTGTCTGACTCTTAGCAACCCCATGGACTGCAGCCTACCAGGCTCCTCCATGCATGGGATTTTCCAGGCAAGAGTACAGGAATGGGGTGCCATTGTCTTCTCCGAGGTAACTGGATGGAAAGGGATAAGTTTCATTAATTATCTGGAGGATTCCTTGGAGTCCCTGAATATCTGCTTTAGAAAAACATAACCAGAGGACTTCCAGGGCATTCACATTTTATCTAAAAACACTTTTGGAACTGCTAATGCTGTGTCCTTGACTTCCCCGTGCAGCCCCAGGGCCTCTGAGCTATGTCAGACTGCTGTTCATGTGTGTTGTGCGGAGTTACTTGTACTGGAGATGGGTTGGCAGTCATTGCTCTAATTTGTTCTTTAAGGAGAGTGAAGATGAAAGCTTGTTTTTATTTAGAACCTTGGCTTGCTTTCATTTTAAACAGAGGAGAAGAAAGGCCTAAGTAATCAGAATGAGATCACAGGCAGTAATTGATGTAGGAAATGTCTCCACTGGCCCCTCTGCAATGAGTCTTCATGGGTGAGGCCAGAGATGAAGATCAGGGTGAAATCTACAAGACTCTTTAGCATGTTTTTATAGGAAGAGCTTGACTGGTGGGTGAGATGAAGTTTTAGTTCTGAATGACTTAGATCGAGGGTTCAAAACTCCTGTAATGGGATCAGGCTTGTACATTAAATAGAGTGAGAGGGAAGTATGGCTAACTGGAGCATGTAGGCCCTGTCCCAAGGGGAGGACTCTTGCATTTGCTCCAGCCGAGTGTCATCCAGTGAAGAATGTAGGTCCTGTGTTTCCCAATGTCACAGTTTTCCAAGAGAAGCTGGAAATCCAGCTTTTGCGTGAGTATTTCTGATTTATTGAATGTTAAGCAACTAATTTAAAAATGTTTAAAACCTTATGAGGATCATCAAAGTATATTTGCAGTCAGTATGTGGCCACTAGATAAACAAGATTAACACATTACTTCTTTCTACAAAGATCTATGAAGTACCTTCTATGAGGAGCAGTATGATCCTTTTTATGCATTGTTGGATTAAGTTGGCTAGTATTTTGTTGAGGAATTTTACATCTATATTCATCAAAGACATTAGCCTTTACTTTTCTATTTGGGTAATGTCTTTGTCTGGTTTGGGGGCTTCCCTTGTGGCTCAGCTGGTAGAAGAATCTGCCTGCAATGCAGGAGACCTGGGTTTGATCCCTGGGTTGGGAAGATCCCCTGGAGAAGGGAAAGGCTACCCGCTCCAGTATTCTGGCCTGGAGAATTCCATGGACTGCCTAGTCCATGGGGTTGCACATAGTCAGACATGACTGAGCAACTTTGACTTTGACTTTCACTTTTCACTTGTCCAGTTTTGGTCAGGGTGATGGTGGCATCATAGAATGAACTTTGGGGGTATTCCCTCCTCTTCAGTCTTTTGGAATAATTTGAAAAGGATAGGTAAAAGTTCTTTGTAGTTTTGGTTGAATTCCCCAGTGAAGCTGTCTGGTCCTAGACTTTTGTTTGTAAGAAATTTTTATTGTTTAATTTTTAAAATTACAGCTTCTGTGTTACTTCTAGTGGTTGATCTGTTCAAATTATGTTTGTTCCAGACTCAGTTTTGGCAGGCTGTATGTTTCTAGAAACTTGTACATTTCTTCTAGATTGTCTACTTTGTTGGCATTTAACTGTTTATAGTCTTTTCTTTGAAGAAGGCGATGGCACTCCACTCCAGTACTCTTGCCTGGAAAATCCCATGGATGGAAAAGCCTGGTGGGCTACAGTCCATGGGGTCACAAAGGGTTGGACACGACTAAGTGACTTCACTTTCACTTTTCACTTTCCTGCATTCGAGAAGGAAATGGCAACCCACTCCAGTGTTCTTGCTTGGAGAATCCCAGGGACGGGGGAGCCTGGTGGGCTGCCGTCTCTGGGGTCTCACAGAGTCGGACACGACTGAAGCGACTTAGCAGCAGTAGCAGCAGCAGTCTTTTCTTACGATTTTTTGCATTTATGTGCTATCATTTATTATTTCTTCTCTTTAATTTTTTATTCTGTTCATCTGGGTCCTCTGTCTTATCTTTTTGTTGAACCTAAGAAGAGATT
>SJYA01012057.1:7351-19517 GCA_006410615.1 Neotragus moschatus
GCTCCCTTCATCCTGCCCTGGTTTGGTCTCTCGCCTGCCCCGCCACCGGCCGTGTTTGCAGAGGCTCAGGCCCTGCCCTGACATCACTCTGGAAGAGATTACCAGCTAATTAGCTGGTCACCGTTATTGCTTCCGAGCTCCAAGGGGGGCCATCTGGTGAGATCACAAGGACTTCAACAAAATGAGCTATTTCGTTTTTGTTTTTTTTCTTGATGACACAAAAATGCTTCTCAGAACACTAAAACTTTGGATACTTGGAATGGAATGTACCTGATGAAAGGTGACCTGTAGATATTCTGAAGAGCAGAAAAAGAAATCTCTGGGATGGGATGAATACTATTCACTTTGTCTTCAGCTTAGACACAAGGGAAAAAAAAAATCTGTTTCTCCGATTTTAGTTTCTCTCTCTTGAATTCCTCTTTCCCAGCAATACATCAGCCATTCTGCCCGTTGTATCTTCTCTGAGAATCTGTCTTCAGATGGTTTTTCTCTAAACAGGCAACAGCTTTTCTCTGGCTCATGGCCACTAGAGCCACCAACTCACCCTAGAGAGGTTCTGTGAGTCCTGTCTCTACTTGCAAAGACCGTTCTTGCATCTTCCAAGGGAATTTGGAATTTGTCACTTGTGTTTGTGTCAATCTATTAGTGGTCGCTCTTTATTAAGTTTTCTTAGAATGGATAAGAAAGCTGTGGTACATATACACGATGGAGTATTACTCAGCCATTAAAAAGAATACATTTGAATCAGTTCTAATGAGGTGGATGAAACTGGAGCCTATTATACACAGTGAAGTAAGCCAGAAAGAAAAGCACCAATACAGTACACTAACTCATATTTATGGAATCTAGAAACATGGTGATGATAACCCTGTGTACGAGACAGCAAAAGAGACACAGATGCATGGAATGGACTTTTGGACTTTGAGGGAGAGGGAGGGGGGGGAAGGTTTGGGAGAATGGCACTGAAACGTGTGTGCTGTCCTGTGGGAAACGAATCATCGGTCTATATTCGGTTCAGGATACAGGATGCTTGGGACTGGTGCACAGCGATGATCCAGAGAGTTGATGTGGAGTGGGAGGTGGAGGGGGGTTCAAGATTGGGAACTCATGTACACCTGAGATGAAAAAAATAAAATAAAAATAAAAATAAAAAGTTTTCTTAGGTTAAAAATGCTCTGTGTGGATTTTCTGCCCCATGGGGGACTGGAAAGGCAGAGAGGGGGGTCATAGGAGAGAGACGGTGTGTTCAAGTGGTTCCCTGAATTGTAGTGCGATTGTTTTAGTTCTTGTCGCCTTCTCCACTCTTCTCTTAAAGGCAACCAATTCATGAGTTTAGCCAAAGTCCGTTACAAAATACAGTATCATGTTTAAGTTGAAAACCTTCACTTTGGGCCGTAGAAATTTGTACAAATTTTCACGTTTCTTTGAGATATGTACTCACCTGACCAGAGTGTGTCACCGGGAACAACTCAATTGCTTGTTCCATAGTTGTGAGCTCCACGGTTGGGAAAGTGACTCTAGTTCTCCCTGGCTTCCCGGGGGCGTCAAGGATAAAAGTTCAGGAGTTGATTGAAGGCATGTTTTATGAATATACTTGGGACACTTAATACAAATGAGAGGCTTCTTTAGGTCACAGACATGAAACAGTAATCTACTCTGAGGAAGTCACTTGGACTGATGGAATCTGCTCCAGAAAGAAGTGATTTCTAGCCTGGGGACCTCGGCCAGGTCGCTTCAGTCTGTACATCTGCTGAATAGGGCCGCCTCAAAGTCCTGCTGAGTGAGATGTCATCTAAATGCCTTGTTGGGTGAGGCAACGTGTAATGTGCGTCTGGCCCTCAGTGAGCACACAGGAAACGCATGCAGGCCCCCTTTTCCCCTTTCGCGTTCTCTCTTGAGCAGTTCCAAAGTCAGTGTGATGTGGCTGCAGATGCATGGACAAAACAGAACAGGCTGAAAGACTGTCCTCATTCAGCACTGCCCTAAAAATTTCCTGCAGCCCCTTTTTGCTGAGATGTGTGCTCATTTAATTACATTATACCCGATTAGTTAAAGACCCTTGGGCAAATTTATGATCCAGGCTTAATATTTTTAAAATAATTTTGTTTATTTCTGGCTGTGCGGAGTCTTCGTTGCCGTGATTGGGCTTCTCCTAGTTATGGCAAGTGGGGACGCCTCTTCGTTTCAGGGCACCAGCTTCTCACTGTGGTGGCTTCTCCTGCTGCGGCTCCTGGGCTCCGGGTTCAGTAGTTGTGGCATAGGCTTAGTTGCTCTGCGGCATGCGGAATCTTGGCTCGAGGCTCGAACCCATGTCCCCTGTTTTGGCAGGCAGATTCCTAACCCCTGCTCCACCAGAGAAGGCCCATCCAGGCTTAACAGACATTTCTCACAAGTGAAACCATGTGTAATCATTAATCAAATCCATTCCACCTACCACCGGTAATCAAGGCCATAATCAAGTCTTTCAGTTCCTCTGAGCATGGAGCCTAAACAATAAGGTGTTTGCCTGAATTGTTTCCCAGGAGCATGGAGTCTAGCTGTGTCTAGTTCCAGCTGATCTGGTTGAGACTGGATGGGACCCCAGACTCTACCACTGGGTCTGGACCAGAGTCCACTTCGTGACCTCTGGACCGTGCAGAGGCCTGTAGACCAGCTATACGTCCCTGAATGTTGATTGTGCACCTGTTTCCAATCCCCTTTCCCACGCTCTCCATGCCTCAGACTGCCCAGCTTCTTTATTTGTTACTCTATAAATATCACGAGCCTCTTGCCTTCAGGGGGCAGATTTGAGGTCTGGTATTCCATGTCCTCCCTTGGCTGCTTCTCAAATAATCTCTCTGCTTTGAATCTCGACTCTGCTTTGGGCAAAATGAATCTGATTCAGTAACACAAGCAACTAGTTTGTTGTTGTTGCTGTTGTTGAACTATAAAGTGTGTAATTGATCTTATTTGTCTCTTTCCATTGGCTAGTAGAAAACTTAGAATCAAATTTGTCGCTTAATCTTTAGAAATATACGTCCTTCTGTTAGCTTCCCTCCCACTTCTATTTTGTCTATCCAGTTTTTCATGGTACAGCATATTTTTACCGACATGTAATTACTGTGATCTTGATATATATCTTATAAGCTGTCTATAATCCTGGGAAGCATATGGGAGACACAGAGAAATATGTATGATTTGTCATCTTCCATGGCAACAAACATCAGTTGGAAAGGGGAAGTAAAAACAGAAGACCAAAGCACTTTGTTCATTTCCTTTGACAAACCTACTAATGAAGGATTTCCCTGTTCTCTGTGCTGTTTTGCCCTCAAAAGCATGCGTATCAAAACTGATTTAGCCTTACTGTCCTGTTTTTTTTTTTTTTTAATTATTATTACAAATAGAAAAGGCATTGATTTCAAGGGTATGGGGTAGGTCAGGAAATCACCAGGAGTGCTGGAGAACCACGCCTAAGAAATCACCAGGCTCAAGGGGGTCACAGTACAAAGGCCGTCAGACCAGTGACTCTGTGGTTCTGAGCTGCGGCCCCTGCCTGCACCGTCCCCTCCGTCACACAGCTACTCTGTAGCCCCTTGGCCAGCTCTTAGCCTTCTTTCCTCAGCATAGCTGCTCCTGATTCAAAGTCATGGGTGGAGCCATTCACTGGCTGAGGCTCATCACATGACCTTTGTCTAGTTGCAAAGGCTCCTGGGAAATGAGTTCTGGTTTTTAAGCATCTTCTTTCTGATACGGTCTTTTGAATCTTTACAGTGAAAAGAGGGTTCTGTGTCTTTCCACACTCACCCAATAGAGAATGGCCCCAAAATAAGAACGTTCACACCTTAGCAAAATGACAGCTGTCAACTCCAGTGCACCCCTATTTGCCTGCCTTATGGCCCGCACATGCTTTTTGCCTCCATACCTACATTTTTTAAAAAAAGGATATTATCTAACAAAAATATGCAACAGCAACCAAAAAAAAAAAAAAACACACACACACATTTCTATCACATTCTCTTCCCAATGGTATACAACCCAAAGCCTTGTCAGTTACTGCAAAGAGCTTCCTCCTCCTCTGGTTTGGCACAACTTGGTCCCAATACTTCTACGTTCTTCTTAAGTTCCACTATTAATAACACATCCTATAAAAAATGCTGTGGAAAAGGGAGAAAGAAGCTGAGAAGGTAGCTTGTAGGGTGGTGATGCTTTAGTTGCTCAGTCATGTCTGACTCTTGTGACCCCGTGGACTGCAGCCCACCGGGCTCCTCTGTCCATGGGATTTCACAGGCAAGAATACTGGAGTGGGTTGCCATTTCCTTCTCCAGGGGATTTTCCCAGCTGGGGGATTGAACCCACATCTCTTGTGTCTCCTGCATTGGCAGACAGATTCTTTATCACTGTGGCACCTAGAAAGCTCTTGGTCAAACCCAGAGACGAGTGGGCTTGTCTACTCCATCGCCCCTCCAGAAGCTCCTGGACCTCCGACCACGTGGAGGGTAGGGGTGGCGGGTTGGGGTCCTAGAGATCTGACACCCCACCCTTTGTCTTTATACCAAAGGAGAAAGGAAAGAGTATAAGGATTGTCTTCCTTTTTCCCTGATATTGATTTCTGGAACATAACAAATGTGTTTGCTCGTAGGTATGTAGACAGAAAGAGTCTTTTCTCTCTGCCTCCGTGTGTGCATCTCCCTCTCTGGGGAAAGAAAAGCGATTGAAAGAAAATATACCAAATTGGTAAACAGTCATTGCCTCTAAGAAATAGTTGATTTTTTCTACTTCCTTGTTATCGTGCTGTCTAAATGTTCTGTAATGAGCTGCTTTATTTATATCTGCAAAGATATAGAAAATATTTCTCTATTAAGTGTGAACCATCTTATCTCTTTGCTCTGTGGCAAACAATTAGCTAAAGCACTGATTTAACATAAAACCAAGAAGATGGATTACTTAAGGACTTCCCAGGTGGCACTAAAGAACCTACCTGCCAATGCAGGAGATATAAGAGACGCTGGTTTGATCCCTGGATCTGGAAGATCCCCTGGGGGAGGGCGTGGCAACCCACTCTAGTATTCTTGCCTGGAGAATCCCATGGACAGAGAAGCCTGGTGGGCTACAGTCCATAGGGCCACAAAGAGTTGGACACGACTGAAGCGACTTGATGCAACACTTGGGTTACTTAAAACTCTATTTCTTTAGCGATAAAATGGCTTGTGTTAGCTAAGAAAGTATACTGCTGGCCATAAATGTCGACTCCATGGTCCTGGTGATGATGGAATGTTGGGTCTTGACTGTGTTGCTGTCAGCCTCCTGGCTGTGATATTGTCCTTTGGTTTTGCAAGATGTTATCACTGAGAAAAATTGAAGAAAGTGTACATAGGATCTCTCTGTATTATTTTTTACAACTACATGTGAATGTACAATTATCTCAAAATAAAAAATTCAAATTTTAAACAGCCCCTGAGAGGTACCACTCTGCTCTTTCTTAGGTACATTAAAGGCCAAAAGTCTCCATTGTTTTGTGGAGGTGATTCTGGAGGTGGATATTTAATATCCTCTCTTCATGACGTTGATAAAAATTTTGTTGCCTTGACTTTTAATACTTTAGGCCACAGAACTACATATCCGAATATCCATGAGCAAGTGGAAGAGTATTCTGTGAAGTAACATGTATGGTTGAGGATCAGCTAACTCTCCTCAGGTCTCCTGCGTTTCTACACTGCCTGCTCTCTGCTCTGGTCAATCCCTGAGGGAGGTGTGTTTTGTGAACAGCCTTGGAGAATAGTGCCTCCGTTCAAAGCAAAGGACAGGCATGTGTACTGCCCATGAAAAAATGTGTGGGTTCCCCGGGCTCAGAGCCCCATCCATAACACATCCACTACGTGTGGGGGTGCCATCTGATCTCTTTTGGTCACCCGAAGGAGAGCTGGGGTTCGGGGAATCAGTGACAATGTGGAAAGCCCGCCGGTCCTCAAGCGACTACACTGCTGTAAGTTCCGCATGGTCCTTTGTCTCTGAAAGAGTCCCCCATCTTCTAGCAGCATCCATGAGACTGGACTGGGCTGACTTAGGCTGCCTGTGGGGTAAACCGAGACCCTTGGGAGCTCCCGACAGTTCTGGTGATTAGGCTAGGTGCTGATAGAGACGTGACTTCTGGGATAGGAAGGATGAGGGCCTTGTGGACTAGCTAAGGGGATTTGAGGAAAATCCATGGGAACTGACAGGAGGCATGCTGATGATAATTTGGAGTCAACAAAGTAATACGTGGTCTTTCTCTTTATTTGCTCTTAAGGAGGAGAAATTGGGAAGAAGTTTGCAGATGGGGGTAGGTTTAAAGACAGCTGCACCAAAGGTTCCTTGGTGGTTGCTCCCTGTGCTCACATGGAGGAATTCCTTCCAATCTGGCAGGTCCACCCATTGTAAAACCAGCACCTAGATTTGCCCTGGGTAGGCAGAAGAGTCTCCCCCTTCAAATAAAAGTTACTGAGAGCTGCACCTACACAGTGTATGGAAGGAAGGAGACTCATGACTGCTGCAGGCAGAAACCAAGTAGGTCATCAGAACAGGGCTGGTTTGTGTGGGAGAGGAAGCAGCTTTACTGAGAAAGCCTGGCCACAGTCATGTGCCCTATGGCTCAGCCCCTCAGAACACCCCCAGGTCCTTTTGGAGATGAGAGAACATTTGCATAGGGTCCTGGCTGCTGGAGAAAAATTCTGACTGTTCCGGGAGGTTCTCAGAGGAACCCATCAGTGAGGCACTGACTAGTACTGGGGCTCTTACTGCACTGGTTTGGGTTTAAAATGCTGGTGGAGGTGACCAGTGGGATGAGAACCTGCCGGCAGGTGAAGCTGATGAAGTGAGGAAGTGAACTGTGGGGACACAGCATGGCTGCTGGTGGCTCCATCTGGGTCACTCCTGCAGAAGCCCGTCCCAAGGCACTGGTCTCGAATGAGCCCGGCTGGATCCATCCTCCTCCTGGACACGGCTGCACATCCCCGTCAGGGATTCTGCACCAAGCAGAGGATTCTCGGGTCTGCAGCTGAGGCTGCGGCTGCAGCTGAACCTGGGATTCCTGCCACGGGCTGCCCTTGGCTGTGTAGGGTGAGAGGCCAGCGTGCCTGGGGTATTACCTCTGTGAGGACCTGGCAGGTTGAATTCATCGAAGCTTGGGTCCTTCTAGAGGCCGTTTGGGATGCCTCATCACTGTTGACACTTTTCTAGGTTGCAGTGTGGTGGTGGCTGTTGTCTGAGCAGCTGGGACTGCCCGCAGCCCTGTGGCCCGGGGACTTCGTGGCAGGCTTTTGTCTTTCCGGATGGCTCATCTGAGGATGGTGCACTTTCGTCACAGGAGCTGTTCACCATGGTGCTGAAGGTCAAGGCATGCAGTAGACCTGCCCCGCCCCCGGCACCCACAGGCCCCGGATACTGCTGAGCGTTTGAAAGGCCCCAGGCAGTGTGGCCACAGAGTCTACCCCAGAGAGCCGGAAGTGCCTCGCGACTGCCCCTAGACAGTGTCTGCACAGGAGTGGTGTGGAGCTCTCTCTGGGACATTCAGGATTCTGTCCCGGGAGGCCTGGGCAGGTTGTCTTTCTTTCCCCTGAGAGCAACCCCAATCTGGCCCGGATGGTTCACAGTCTGGGCAGCAGCCTGTCCAGAACAGGGCCTGAGGAACCAGGCTGAGTTCTGGTTCTGATGTGGGGTCTGTCTGGCTGGGGGGGCTATCCTGGTTGTCAGCACAGTGGCGAGTGCAGTGCACTCCTCACCCAGCCTTCCTGCCATGACCCCAGGAGCCGATAGGGGGGTGCAGCGGGCCTCTCTAGATCTCATAAAAAACACCCTCATCTCTCTTGCATCTAACCTGTCCAGACAAGAGGTCTGCATCCAAGTAGGAAATTATTAGAAAAATAACTGCCGAGATGGGCCATGATCTTGTGGTGTTAGAACAGGGGAAGGGGATACCCAGGCCCTGGGAAGTACAGGATTGAGGGAGGGAAAGCCCCGACCCTCTTCATCTTTCCAAATTGCCCTGACACCCTCCGCAGGAATGGAAGTGCACAGGGACACTAAGTGCCTTGCTCTTACCTGGTCCTGGGTCTCCAGCCGCTTCCAGACGACTCCACCCAGGATCTGGTCTCCATCCCCCTTAACCTGACAGGAGCGCAGTTCCTGTAACAACTCCGGGGTCTGCTGGTGGCCTGGATGAAAGGACAGGTTGGGCTGACTGCCATCAGACAGTCCCACTGAAAGCGCAGATTAGACCCAGCTCTTCTGCTACACTGGCAGCCCCAGGGCTTGCAGCCAGCCGGAGATGGTGTCTGAGGCTCTGCCAGCCACGGTTCCCAATGGATGTGGCACGCAAGCTTGTAAATAGCGTTGTCTTTTCAGCTGCTTCCTGGAGACTGTAACTTTTTCACTCACCTCCCTCCTGCAGACGTACTGACGTGCATGGTAGGAGTCGTCCTCAAGATTTGCAAGTGTTTGTGGGAACACACCTCCACCCTGCAAGGTGTCCAGGTAACTTCACCCCTGCCAAGACTGTTCTGGAAGGTAGAATGGCCCATGACTTCCGCCTCATGCAATTGCTAGTCACCCTGCTGTATGTGGAGCAAGGCCTCCAGCCAGGAGGATTTCTGTGGTAGACTCTCATGGTTCATAGCATTTCTTCAACTTGGAGTGGGGCCTCTGGGGGCACGGTCAGGGGTCCCTGTGTGGTTTGGCCTTATCCTGGTGCTCAGAGTCCTGTGGGTAGTAACTCTAGAGAGAGGCTGTCTCAGAAAGTTTGAGTAGATTTGGTCTTGGCCTCTGTCAGATTAATCAGCCTGGCTGATGAAGGACAAGTTTGTGGAAAAAATGTACCAGGAGCTGAGATGGTTGGGTTGGATGGTGGCCCCCTTCCGACCCCCTGCCCACCACAAAGATACCTGGAACCTGTAAATGTGACCGTATTTAGTGTTTGTTTTAGTTCATCTGACTGCTCCAGGTCTTATTTATGCATGTAGGATCTTTACTGGGGCACGTGGGCTCGAGTTCCCTGACCAGAGATCAAACCTGGGCCCCCTGCATGGGGAGCCCAGGATCTTAGACACTGGATCACCAGGCAAGTCTCAAATGGGACCTTGTCTAGAAAAAGGTCTTTTCAGAATAATTAAGAATCTTGAGACGAAACCGTAGCTTATCCAGATGGGCCCTCATTCCAGTGACAAGTCCTTGTAAGGGGCAAACAGAGGAGACACAGAAGAGTCCACAGAAGAAGGCAGAGGCTGAAATGCCACAGCGCAGGTACATCTGCCCGGAGCCGCTGGAGCTGAAGGCGAGGAGGCCTGGAGCCTTCGAAGGGGACAGGCCTGGGCCACCAGCTTCATTCCAGACCCCGGGACTCTGTGCAAGAACAAGTTATGCTGTTTTGAGGCACCTAATTTATGGTCATTTACTGGGGGTTTCAGGAAATGAATACAACCATGTTGAGATGAAGTTTAGTTATTGGTGGGGGAGATTTTCCATGAGTGTCTCGTTTTTTAAGTAAAATATAGTTGATTTATAGTTGTAATAGTTTCAGGAGTATAGTAAAGTGATTATATGTATATATATATTCTTTTCCATTATGGTTTATTGTAAGATATAATTCCCTGTGCTGTACATTAGGACCTTGCTGCTGCTGCTGCTGCTGCTGCTAAGTCGCTTCAGTCGTGTCCGACTCTGTGCGACCCCATAGACGGCAGCCCATCAGGCTCCTCCGTCCCTGGGATTCTCCAGGCAAGAACACTGGAGTGGGTTGCCATTTCCTTCTCCAATGCATGAAAGTGAAAAGTGCAAGTGAAGTCGCTCAGTCATGTCTGACTCTTAGCGAGCCCATGGACTGCAGCCTACCAGGGTCCTCTGCCCATGGGATTTGCCAGGCAAGAGTACTGGAGTGGGGTGCCATTGCCTTCTCCCATTAGGACCTTAACTATCTACTAATCCCAAACTTCTCTTTGGTAATCATGTCTGTTTTCTGTATCTGTGACTCTGTTTTGTAAATTGGTTCATTTTTATCATTTTTAAAATTCTATATATAAGCAATGCCATCTGATATTTGTCTGTATCTGAGTTGCTTCGGTCAGTAAGATAATCTCTAGGTCCATCCATGTTGCTGCATATGACATTATTTTGTTCTTTTTTATGGCTGAGTCGTATTCCATATATACACCACATCTTTATCCATTCATCTGTCAGTGGACATTCAGATTCCTTCCATGGTGAGTACCTCATTTTTCTGTGTCTTAAAAAGAAGGCGGTGAGTGCCATTTGTCCCGAATTTCCTTTTGGAGGGACAGCCTTGGGTACAGTTGTGGTTCTGACTGTGGGTTAAACCTCAGCCTCTTTCCAGTTACTAGCAGCCACTTCGCTTAGTCTTCTGTAATCAGGCTGTGACTGCCACTCTGGCTCTGCTGCCACCCTCGGCAGATGCCTAGCATAATTCCATCCCCTGCTTTGAGACTCTCTAAAATATGTGAGCACCACTTACCAGCGAGGCAGATCAGCTGTAAAGAGATTCTTTTCTTACAGCATTTTGTATTTGTGTCTGTGAGGGGTGGGGAGGAGAGAAGAGAGAAGTTTTTGCTTTTAAAAATCTGCTGAATGTGGGAATGGAGACAAGGCAGGTAGGAACATGAACACGTGTTGCTCTCTTTACAAAGTCCTGTGGAATCAAAACAAACCACCCCTTCTTGTCCCCTCAAATTAGACGAGGAGCTGACTTGTCAACAGCTCTTCTGCAGGCAGGAGGCATGCATTTCTCTCCTGGTGCTCCGCTCGCCTGGAGAGCTGAGACGAGGAGTCACACTGGCGTGTGTGAAAACCGTGAGATGATGACCGGCGCCCTCTGTGCTTGAATGTCCTCAGCCCATCCTGTCAGCATTGCTGTCGTTACAGCTCCGAGCAGGTGGAAGGATGAGGACAATGGGGCTGTTGATGAGGGCTGGCTGCAGGCAGTGTGGACCAGAGGCAACTCTGCACGCGATTCTCCCTGCCCAGCGCCTCAGTCAGCTTTCGGGCTGGGGGCGGAGCCGGGGCTGCACACTGCTTCCACGTCAGGACCCTCCTCCCTGCCACATCCCCTGAACCTGCAGGACCTGGTGACCCAGAGACCCACAGCCCTGTGCGTGCTGCAGCTGAAGGGTGTATTCAGCCCGGAAATTCACAGGATTTAACTGAAGTAAAAGGCCAAATCCCTTAGGATTGCACAGTAGAAGTGACAAATATATTCAAGGGGTTAGATCCGATAGAGTACCTGGAGAACTGTGGACAGAGGTTCATGACATTGGTTAGGAGGTGGAGATCTTAACCATCCCCAAGAAAAAGAAATGCAGCAAGACAAAACGGTTGTCTGAGGAGGCCTTAGAAATAGCTGAGAAAAGAAGGGAACAGAAGGGCAAGGGAGAAAGGAAAGATATACCCAGCTGAATGCAGAGTTCCAAATAACAGCAAGGAGAGATAAGAAAGCCTTCCTAAGTGAACAATACAAAAAAATAGAGGAAAACAATAGAATGGGAAAGACTAGAGATCTCTTCAAGAAAATTAGAGATACCAAGGGAACATTTCATGCAAAGATGGACACAATAAGGGACAGAAACGGCAAGGACCTAACAGAAGCAAAAAATATTAAGAAGAGGTGGCAAGAATACCCAGAAGAACTATACAAAAAAAATCTTAATTGCTTGGATAACCATGATGGTGTGACCACTCACCTAGAGCCAGACATCCTGGAGTGTGAAGTCAAGTGGGCCTTAGAAAGCATCAGCATGAACAAAGCTAGTGGGGTTGATGGAATTCCAGCTGAGCTATTTTAAATCATAAAAGCCGATGCTGTTAAAGTGCTGCACTCAGTATGCCAGCAAACCTGGAAAACTCACCAGTGGCCCCAGGACTGGAAAAGGTCAGTTTTCATCCCAATCCCAAAGAAAGGCAATACTAAAAAATGTTCATACTACTGTACAATTGTTCTCATTTCACATGCTAGTGAGGTAATGCTCAAAATCTTTCAAGCTACACTTCAATAGTATGTGAACCAGAAACTTTGAGAGGTACAAGCTGTATTTAGAAAAGGCACAGAAACCAGAGATCAAATTACCAACATCTATTGGATCATAGAGAATTCCAGAAAAAAAGCATCTATTTCTGCTTCACTGACTACACTAAATCCTTAGACTGTGTG
>SJYA01012058.1:0-21136 GCA_006410615.1 Neotragus moschatus
GCATATAGGTTTCTCAAGAGGCAGGTCAGGTGGTCTGGTATTCTCATCTCTTTCAGAATTTTCCAGAGTGTATTGTGATCCACACAGTCAAAGGCTTTGGTCAGAATGGCTATCCTCAAAAAGATCACTAGTAACAAATCTGTCAAAGACATGGAGAAAAGGGAGTCCTTGTATACTGTTGGTAAGAACGTAAATTGGTGGAATTTCCACTATGGAAAAAACAGCATGGAGATTTCCTCACAAATTCAAAATAGAACTGCATATGATCCAGAAATTCCACATCCGGGAATATATATGGAAAAAGACAGAAACATTTATTCGAGAAGACACATGCCCTGAAATACTCACGGCAGCTTTATGTACAATTGCCAAGATATGGAAGCAACCTAAGTGTCCATCAACAAGTAAATGGATAAATAAAATGCAGCATATACCTACTGTGGAATACTACTCAGCCACTAAAAAGGATGAAACTTTGCCATTTGCAGCAACGTGGATGGATCTGGAGAATATTATGCTAAGTAAAGAAAGTCAGAGAAAGACAAATACAGCACCATATCACTTATATGTGGAATCTAAGAAAGACAACAACCTGGTGCACATAACAAAAATGAAGCAGACTCACAGACACAGAGAACAAACTAGTGGTTATGAGAGGTAGGCAAGGGGGGTCCAAAGCAGGAGGTCCAAGCTATTGGATGTAAGACAGGCTCAATGACGTGCTGTGCAAATGGGGAATAAAGCCAATATTTTATGATAGTGGTAAATAAAGTGTAGCCTTTAAAACTGTATTGAAAGTTTAAAAAAATGATAATAAAATAAGCGTACCTGTGGTTGTTTACTTGCTAAGTCACGTCTCACTTTTTGTGACCCCATGGAGTGTAGCCTACCAGGCTCCTCTGTCCATGGGATTTCTAGGCAACAGTAATGGAGTGGGTTGCCATTTCCTTTTGAAGGGGAGCTTCCTGACCCAGGGATCATACTCGAGTCTTTAGCATTGTAGGTGACTTCTTTACCGCTGAGCTACTAGGGAAGCCCACAAATGTATGCCATAGAATAAGTTGCTATAGTTTCTTCCTGGAAGGCTAAGAGTTCAATCTGCTACCTGATAGCTGCAAGAGGGCAAATGAGGAGGTTCCTCTGGGGGTGTCTGCATGTTATGAGTGTCTTTCTGGCATGCTACAGGCATGAGAGTTCTATTTCTGCTTCATTTATTTTACAACTGAAAGAAAAGGAGACGAAGAAGGATGTCTCATCAAAGTCACATCCAAAGAATAAATCCGCTGGCAAGTTTTGAGAGATGCCTAACAGATGTCAAAAAAAAAAAAAAAAAAAAAAAAACTAAACATTTCAAGCTGTTATAGAGGTCCTGGAATTCTAGTTCAGTTAGTTCTCTTGAGAGACCTTTTTAAATTTATTTTTTAATATTTAGAACTTATTTTGTAAAGATATAAGTTCTCTGAAAATGTATTACACATACAGCATAATTTATAATCAACACAGAGATTTTCAAAATAAGTTAACATTTTACGGAACAGAGTTTTGATTCTGTGATGGCAGTGTCTTTTGGGAAGACCAAAATACTAATAAAATGGTTTTCATCTTCCTAGTGATTGCTAACATTTCTTTGTGTATACTACTTGCTAGTCAAGGTTTTTTTTTTTTNAAAAAAAAAAAAAAAACTAAACATTTCAAGCTGTTATAGAGGTCCTGGAATTCTAGTTCAGTTAGTTCTCTTGAGAGACCTTTTTAAATTTATTTTTTAATATTTAGAACTTATTTTGTAAAGATATAAGTTCTCTGAAAATGTATTACACATACAGCATAATTTATAATCAACACAGAGATTTTCAAAATAAGTTAACATTTTACGGAACAGAGTTTTGATTCTGTGATGGCAGTGTCTTTTGGGAAGACCAAAATACGAATAAAATGGTTTTCATCTTCCTAGTGATTGCTAACATTTCTTTGTGTATACTACTTGCTAGTCAAGGTTTTTTTTTTTTATGTGCAATTAATATCTGCTGTGCTCGTTGCTCAGTCACATGTGACTCTTTGCAACCCCATGGACTACAGCATGCCAGGCTGTCTTGTCTCTAATATTTATTTAAGAGCAATTACGTCCTAGGCAATAGAACAGGACAAATGTTCAGCTCTCACGGAGATCACCTTTCAGTTAGGAAAACAGACAATAAGTAAATTATAACGTATAAGATGATAATGGTTAGAAAAGAGTAAGTTATAGGAGGACAATAATGAATGCTGGGTTCAGAGGGGAAGAGAGGTGAAATTTCAAATAGTGATCAGAAAAGTCCTCGTTGAGAAGGTGACATTTGGCAAAGACTTGATAAGGGAGGTAAAGATGCTTATCTTATAGCCATTAGCACATTGAATTCATTCTACATCTAGATATTATGATTATCTCCATTTTATACATGAGGAAAGGAAAACAGAGAAGCTAAGTATCTGATTCAGATCACAAAACAGTGGGCAAAGTCAACGTTTGGACTATGGCAAATGGGGACTATTTTCAAGCCAGAACTTTCACCACCACTATCTGACAGTGCTTCCTAGAGATCAGGAAACTGGCTGACCCCTTTCTGTTTCCCAGCTCCAGACAGATCCTTCTATGTTCTCCCGCTGGGGATGTGAAGATTGAGATTCTTCAAACCACGATTTTCCTGTGCCAGTTGACTTTGCTTATTGTTGTTCAGTCACACAGTCATGTCTTACTGTTTGTGACCCCAAGAACTGGAGCTCACCAGGCTTCCCTCTCCTTCACCATCTCTCAGAGTGAAGCTCAAACTCATGTCCATTGAGTCAATGATGCCATCCGGCCATCTCATCCTCTGTCGTCCCCTTTATAGATGCTGCCAAACACTGGATCTCGAAAGAAGCTGGAAGCCCCAGAAGAAAGCAGGAACCTAGTTCTTCACCCCAGAAACAGCACTTCACCATGGCGGCAGCAGCCTTAGTTACAGTCTGCATCCCTACTTCATGGTTCCAGGACTAGTGGTGTGCAGAAAATTGATTCTCCAGAAAGAAAAAAACATAGCATTGGCCTATTTCTGTTGTATAAATACGCCATTGTGGATGATCTCTAAAGTTTCAACAACTGTCTCAAAAAATTCCTGGAAATTTAACAGTTGGCTCTCCTAACCCCATGCTACCCACCTCTAGTCTACCCTTGGCAGGAACAGATTCTTGTTATACCCTCAGGGGTTCCACAAGCATCCAGACAGCACTCCTCTTCAGTGTCTGAGTCCCAGCTCCTCGGGAACACCTTTAATTTCCTCATTTCTAACCACAGTGGCCCTCCATATCCATGTGTTCTGCAACCAATGATTCAATCAACTGCAGATGAGAAACATTAAGAAAAAAAATTGCAGAAAGTTCCAGAAAGGAAAACTAGAATGTGCAGCACCAGCAACTATTTACATAGGATTTACATTGTATCTATAACTATTTACATATCATTTACATTGTATTTACAACTATTTACATAGGATTTACATCACATTAGGTATTATAAGTAATCTGGAGAGGAGTTAAAGTATACAGGAGTGTGTGTATGTTATGTGCAAATACTAATGCCATCTTATATGAGGAAGTTGAGCATCTAGGAACTTGGTATCTATGGAGGTTTTGGAACCATTCTCCAGTTCAGTTCAGTTCAGTTCAGTTCAGTTGCTCAGTCATGTCTGACTCTTTGCAACCCCATGGACTGCAGCATGCCAGGCCTCCCTGTCCATCACCAACTCCCGGAGTTTACTCAAATGTATGTCCATTGAGTCGGTGATGCCATCCAACCATCTCATCCTCTGTCATACCCTTCTCCTCCGACCTTCAATCTTTCCCAACATCAGGGTCTTTTCAAATGAGTCAGTTCTTCCCATCAGGTGACCAAAGTATTGGAGTTTCAGCTTCAGCATCAGTCCTTCCAATGAATATTCAGGACTGATTTCCTTTAGGATGAACTGGTTGGATCTCCTTGCAGTCCAAGGGACTCTCAAGAGTCTTCTCCACCAAAACAGTTCAAAAGCATCAATTCTTCTGTGCTCAGCTTTCTTTAGAGTCCAATTCTCATATCCATATGGATACCCAATTTTTGCTCCTCAGCCCTTGAAGTGATTGCTGCTTTCTATGCTTACCATCTCTCGGGCCTCAGTGTTTCTATCTTGTTTTCTTAACTCTCCAATACCTGCTTTAACCAGTCTTCCATAGTGGTGTGTGCATGCATGCTAAGTCCCTTCAGCCATGTCTGACTCTTTGTGACCCTATGGACTGTAGCCTCCCAGGCTCCTCTGTCCAGGGGATTGGAGTGGGTGGCCATGCCTTTCTCCAGGGGATCTTTCCCACCCAGGGATCAAACCCAGGTATCCTGCACCTCCTGCATTACAGGTGGATTCCTTACCACTGAGCCATCAGGAAAGCCCTCAGTAAGTGGATACCTGTTGTTAAAATAATTAATATAATTTCTCTTTTCCTGTCTGGAAACTGACAAATGTTCTGCCAATTTCATCCTTTCAAGATTTTTTTTTTACACATTTCCCCAATCAGATTATTCCCTTATGCCACACTGCCTTTAAATTCACGGGTCCTCTGGCCTAAAATCTCATCCCTTGGCTCCCCAATCCCATCAGTTCCTTCTCAGAACTCAACAGCAATATATCTGCTGTGTTATTAGTGTTCTTCCCTTGGTGGTAAGAGTCTTGAAAATAGGGACTCTGCCTTCTTATCTGTGCTGCATCCCTGGATTCTCAAAGTGCTGAGCACAATTCCTAGAATATCGTTGTATTAGAGAAATGGAACCAATAAGAGGTAGGAGATATATGTATATAAGGAACTGGCTTACGTGATTATGGAGGACGGCGAGTCTCAATGTCTGCAGGGTGAACTGGCAAGCTGGAGACACAGGAGAATCAATGGCTCTTTCCCAAAGGCTCTCAGGAGCAAGACCCAGGAAGAGACAACGTCTCAGGTCAAGTCCAAAAGCAGGGAACATTTTCCTGTGTTTGGGAGAGGCCTTTGTCTTGTGTTTGGGAGAGGCCTTTGTCTTGTGTTTGGGAGAGGCCTTCTTGTCTTTGGCCTTTTTGTTCTCTTCAGGCCTTCAACTCATTAGACAGGTCTACCCATATTAAGGAGGGCAGTGGTCTTTACTCAGACTGATTTAAACATTAATCTCACCTCAAAGCCCACTCACATAAACACTGAGATGAATTTGGAATCCATTATCTAGACACCCCTATCATTGCTCAGTTGGTAAAGAATCTGCCTGCAATGCAGGAGACCCAGATTCGATTCCTGGGTCAGGAAGATCCCCTGGAGAAGAGAATGGCAACCCACTCCAGTATTCACGCCTGGAGAATCCCACGGACAGAGGAGCCTGGCAGGCTACAGTCCATAGGGTCGCAAGAGTCAGACACGACTTAGCAATGATTACTGATTAGTGATGGATGCCAGCAGTCAAAGTGACTCACAAACTTGGCCATCTCAGTTGTGGAAGTTCACTATGCAGTCGTTAAAAATGCAGGTCTGGTATGGAATAGTGTGGTCAGACCAGAGTGACCTGGATTCTAACCTGAGTCCACTCCTTTATAGCGTGTGTGACTCGGGAGTGTGACTAGACTCCCTGGTGCTTGTTTCTCATTTGTAAAGTGGGAAGGGTCGTGCCTGCCCACCAGGGCTGTTGTGAGAATTAAAATTGCTCATGGTAAGTGCCTAGCTCCTCTTCTAGTCCAGTGTATATAGTTTACCCTCATGCTCTCATCATGTGGAAGGGAACATACTGGATAACCTGTATGCTGGCTGGCCACACACCACCTTCTCTAGGGCTCCTGGCTGAGTGTGCAATTACTCTCGGTGAAGTGAAAGTGAAGTCGCTCAGTCATGTCCCACTCTTTGCGACCCTGTGGACTGTACCCCACAAGGCTCCTCCGTCCATGGGATTCTCTAGGCAGGAATACTGGAGTGGGTTGCCATTTCCTTCTCCAGGGGATCTTCCCAACCCAGGGATTGAACCCAGGTCTCCTGCATTGCAGGCAGACGCTTTAATCTCTGAGCCTCTAGGGAAGCCCATACCAGACTATAAAGGAAGCTAAGCGCCAAAGAATTGATGCTTTTGAACTGTGGTGTTGGAGAAGACTCTTGAGAGTCCCTTGGACTGCAAGGAGATCCAACAAGTCCATCCTAAATGCAATCAGTCCTGGGTGTTCATTGGAAGGACTAATGCTGAAGCTGAAATTCCAATCCTTTGGCTACATGATGCAAAGAGCTGACTCATTTGCAAAGACTCTAATGCTGGGAAAGATTGAAGGTGGGAGAAGGGGATGACAGAGGATGAGATGGTTATGGCATCGCTGACTCAACGGACATGAGTTTGGGTAAACTCCTGGAGCTGGAGATGGACAGCGAGGCCTGATGTGCTGCAGTCCATGAGATCGCATGACTGAGTGACTGAACTGAACTGAACTGAGACTAATAAGCCGGATTTCCGGGTTCCTGGGATGAAGAAAGTTTTTTCAGATTGATCTTTTTGGAGACCAGGAAATGATGCACCCTAGAGAAAAAAAATAAATTTCTACCAGACAGGTGGGGTGGAGGAGAGAACCTGGTTCTATACTTAGGATGGAGTCATTCAAGGTCTTAGGAAACTGCAGGCCTGAGAAATGGCACACAGGCTGAAGTTTTTGATCAAAATAGATCAAAAAGTTCTGCTAGACCCAGAAGCTGAGAAAGATGGAAGGCAAAAAGAGAAGAGGGCAGAAGAGGATGAGATGGTAAGACAGCATGACCAACTCAATGGACATGAATGTGGACGAACTCCGGGAGCTGGTGATAGACAGAGAGGCCAGGTGTGCTGCAGTCCATGGGGTTGCAAAGAGTCAGACATCACTTAGCAACTGCACAATGACGGTATCTCAGCAACAGCCCAACCTGAGTCAATGGCTCTCAGTCCCACCTTTGACCTGGTAAGTGTCCTCAGGTGCCACAGACACAAGACACACACTCCTCCCTTGCTGTGCCCTTGACAATGAGAGAAGTGAGTGGGTTCCTGGCCCCTGGCTCTCCTCACCGCCCCCCTCCTGCCCCCCATGGATTCAGGACAAGTTTATTTTCTCTTGCCCTTGTTCCTTCTTTCGGGAACTTCTGCTCATTCTCTTTAGAAGCAGACCCAAGTCCAGTCATATCACAGTGGCTCAGCTGTCTGGCCTTGTTGGGTAAACTGCTTTATTCGCTAGATCCTCAGTTCTTTGTTTTGCAAAGTACGAGAAACGTTACATACCTCTCTACCCTTTATTAACACCTGGAATGTACTGAGTTCCTCCCCTGTCCTAGGCCCAGCGATCACCTTAACAGCTCTAGGAGGGACAGCTTCAAGTCATGCATGGACCTGACCTCAGAAAGGCCATCACATTTGGACATGGTGCTCTACATTTTCAGTCAGTACTAGGCCCTGCAAATACTGCAACCAGTCTTGGGCCTAAGAAACAGAAATGTCCCTTTTCCTCCTTTGGAAAATGAAAAAATGAAATTGTTAGTGGCTCTTTCGCGTTCGACTGTTTGCAGCCCCGTGGACTGTAGCCCACTAGGCTGCTCTGCCCACACGACTCTCCAGGTAAGAATACAGGAGTGGCTAGCTGTTCCTTTCTCCAAGGGAATCTTCCAGCCCCAGCGACTGAAGCCGGGTCTCCCTCATTGCAGGCAGACTCTTTATCATATGAGCCACCAGAGAAGCCCCCTAACTGAGGCGACCCCATGGACTGTAGCCCCCCAGGCTCCTCTATCCTCCTTTCATAGATCAATAAACCATGGCAGAGAAAGCTTCAGTTGCATGTCCAAGGTCACACAGTTTCTAAGTGGCAGAAGAAGGAAATCTCCTTTAGACTCATTTTTTTCTTTTGTTTTTAAGGCCTTTTAAAATGTTCTTTTCTTGTGGTGAAAATCACATCATATGAAACCTCCTGTTACTATCTTAACCACATGTAACTGCACATTTCAGAAGCACCAAGTCCACTCAGATTGTTGTATAAATTCTCACTATCATCCAATTCCAGAATTTTTCACTTTCCTAAACCGAAACTTGGTTCCCATTAAACAGTAAGTCTCCATTACTCCTTTCCACCCCACCACCCCTCAGCCCGAGGCCCTGGTATCTACCAATGCACTTTCTGACACTATGAATTAGACTATTCTAGATACCTCGTAGAAGTGGAATCAAATAGTATTTGTCTCCACCTACTATACATTGGAATGCATTTTTAAAGTCAACTTAATATATCAGGCCCACGTTTTTAACTACTTGTGAAGAGTGCCTAAGAAAGAAAATTCTATAAAAAGCCATTAGTTAATGCTTCATAAATCTGAGTCAACTGCTATGATTGGACTGAGGGGCCTGCTGCAATAAAGTCACTACCCTAGAAGGTGGGTTGCAGACCTACCTATACCTATACCTACCGACTCTGCTATGCCTGGTGCTGGCAGCTGAATGACAAAGGAATGGTCAGGAAGAAGCGAGTAAACTGAAAGTCAATCATGGCTGACTCTTTGGGACCCCATGGACTATACAGTCCATGGAATTCTCCAGACCAGAATGCTGGAGTGGGCAGCCTTTCCCTTCTCCAGGGGATCTTCCCAACTCACGGATTGAACCCAGGTCTTCTGCATTGCAACCGGATTCTCTACCAGCTGAGCCACCAGGGAAGCCCACGGGCAGGTCTTTTAGATTAGCTAGGTGTCCTCTACACCTTTAATACATACTCACTGAATCACCAAGAAATCTCCTGAAAAAAGCACACAGACTAATTCAGGAGGGCAGGGCCTGAGACCCTGCATTGTCACTAAGATCACATCTCAAAAATGGCCAGTTTAAGCTCCGGGCCACTAGATAGGTTAAGTTTTATTGTGGAAATGTAAAGAAAAAAGCTTGCTCTTTCTGGGGAAGTATGCATCCCACCAAACAAAACCCGAAAGATCCAGGATGATCACTGTAAAGAAAATGATTGGGAAGAAAGAGAAGCTGAACATTTTCATTGACAAGATTAATTTCTTTTTCAGAAAATTTGGCATGGTTTTAGGAATGACCAGAAGCCCCAGGGAGGTCTCATATCCTTCTTGCTTTTTCTCCAGGGTATCTGAAATTCCCATAATGAGGAAAAAACTGCTATGTTTTATTAAGGCAACATTTCCTCAAGAATATCCCACTCAAGACAGTTGTTCCAGTCTAGGTTCGATACAGGATACAGGATGCTGGGGGCTGGTGCACGGGGATGATCCAGATGATATGAGAGAGGTGGGAGGGGGGTTCAGGATTGGGAACTCATGTACACCCGTGGCAGATTCATGTCAATGTATGGCAAAACCAATACAGTATTGTAAAGTAAAATAAAAAATAAATAAATAAATAATTTAAATAAAATAAAATAAACAAAGTGCTAATTCATGCTACAAAAATGATTGTTCCATGATCTAATTAATTAAGGGAACACTGACTCAGCAATAAAGTTGAACACCTGACTATGAGAATCCTCAGAGCATGTCCGCTGTGACTAGGACAGGAACATGGCACACAGCATCTCCTAATCTCGTTTGACTATATAAAAGCTCTTTTTACCTTTTGGATCCCTCTTTTTCTTTTTTAGCAATTAAATAAACACACCAATTACATCAAGGAAATGCTGGAGGTAGGGAGACTCCTTATTTGTTTCAGCAGAGATTTTTTTTTTTTTAAGTGTTCAGTGTGAGTGGACGAGGGCAAGGCAAGCCACTCCATTATGCCTGCCTGGAGAATCCCATGGACAGAGGAGCCTGGTGGGCTACAGTCCGTGGGGTTGCAAAGAGTCAGACATGACTGATGGGACTTCACACGCAGGCACCTGGGTGGCAGAGGGAACCCTCATATACTACTGATGCAGACTGAAATTGGTATAAGCTTCTGGCAAAGCGCTTTGGAAGAATGAAGGGAAAACCATAAGAATACTTATAAGCCTATAAAAGATACTTGCAATACTTCTAAACAAGACATTCACTTCTGTGATTCTGTATTAGGATTTTTAAAGTAACACCAATTCTAAAGGTTTGCTCTTCACAAAACTGCTGGGCTGCAGCAAAACAAACAAACAAAAAATCCTATATTTCTTAAAATATGACTATGTGCATGTTAGGTCATCTCAGTTGTGTCTGACTCTTTACAACCCCATGGACGGTAGCCCGCCAGGCTCCTCTGTCCAGGAGATTCTCCAGGCAAGAATACTGCAGTGGGTAGCCATTTCCTCCTCCAGGGGACCTTCCTGACCCAAGCATTGAATCCTCCTCTCTCATGTCTCTTGCAGACTACTAGCACCTCCTGGGAAGCCCTCCTTAAAATATGGAGACACTTAATTCATCTGTGATGGTGTCCCTCAATGCAGTACTATAAAGTCCTGACACATGTCTATGAGTTAACACAGAGTGTACTTATGTTATACTGAGGGACGGCAGGCTCTAGATACAATTCTCCTCTATCCCTGGCCGTTGCACGTGACCAGTCCCCTCCCGCTGAGCCATGCAGGCTGCCTGTTTAGCTGTGGAATCCAGGTCAGCTTTGTGGCCTGCACTGGCAACAAACCACCAGGGAAATAGCGATATACCCAGGCTGCAGTTAAACTTCTCCTGCTTNTCTATCCCTGGCCATTGCACGTGACCAGTCCCCTCCCGCTGAGCCATGCAGGCTGCCTGTTTAGCTGTGGAATCCAGGTCAGCTTTGTGGCCTGCACTGGCAACAAACCACCAGGGAAATAGCGATATACCCAGGCTGCAGTTAAACTTCTCCTGCTTCTGTTCTCTCTCTGGGAATCTTGCCACCGTCACAAATACAAGCCCAGGCTGGTCTTCTGGAGGAGAGACTGAGTGCAGGTGAGCAGGGAACCCACCCCACACATGACTGAGAGTGCCCAGCAAAACTCACCTGATGGCAAGCCCATGTGTAAGCTCAGATGGGACTGCAGAGTAAAGAAACTTTCAGTCAACCCCCGGACTCATCAATAGCCATATGGTTCTTACTGTAATCCACTGAGTCTGGGGGTGAAAATAGATAACTCCCAGAGCTGTAATATAACAGGAAAAAAAAAAAAAAGCACAGGGCATAAAACTGTATCAACTAGTAGGAAACAATTACGAAACAATTCCAGCGAAAGGAAGTTGGTATCTGTGAAAATGTAAGGTGCGCTACGTCGCTTCAGTCATGTCCACCACTGTGAGATCCCACAGACTATCACCCACCAGGCTCCGCTGTCCATGGGATGTTCCAGGCCAGAATACTGGAGTAGGTTGCCATTTCTTTTTNAAAGGAAGTTGGTATCTGTGAAAATGTAAGGTGCGCTACGTCGCTTCAGTCATGTCCACCACTGTGAGATCCCACAGACTATCACCCACCAGGCTCCGCTGTCCATGGGATGTTCCAGGCCAGAATACTGGAGTAGGTTGCCATTTCTTTTTCCAGGGGATCTTCCCGACCCAGGGATCGAACTCCGTTCTCATGTAAATTTGTCTCTTATGAAAACAGAATGAATTGCTGTTTTAGGGCAGCTCAGTCACGTCTGACTCTTTGAGACCCCACGGACTATACAGACCATGAGATTCTCCAGGCCAGAATACTGGAGGGGGCAGCCTTTCCTGTCTCTGGGGGATCTTCCCCATCCAGGGATCAAACCCAGGTCTCCTGCATTGCAGACAGATTCTTTACCAGCTGAGCCACCAGGGAAGCCCTTTAGGGCAGCAAGTCTATTGAAATACTGATGCATTTTTCTGTATTTTTCTACCTTTATGCATTTCTAAATTTTCTGTCGAGTGGCATTATCATCATAATGTTTGCATATTGTAAAAATGGCTCACTTGAAATAATAACTCAGTAGTCTGACGTATGGGCTTCCCAAGTGGCACAGTAGTAAAGAATCTGCCTGCCAAGGCCGGAGACACAGGAGACATGCCTTTGACCTCTGGGTCAGGAAGATCCCCTGGAGAAGGGAATGACAACCCACTCGAGTATTCTGGCCCGGAAAATTCCATGGACAGAGAAGCCTGGCCAGCTACAGTCCCTGGAATCGCAAAAGAGTCGGGCACAACTGAGCACGCATACAAAAAAGTCGTATCTATAGTTGGCTTCTTCCAGATACTCTAGAATTTACTTTGGCCTAAGGAAAAGTATCAATGTTTTGAAAATCATATAGTCTAGAATCTGTAGGTGGTATAGTGTTTATTACTATACACACTTTCAAAATTGGCAAATACTCTCAAATGATGCAGCTCTTTTTTTACTCTAAAATCAGTGGGGGTTCTACATTTTATTTTGATTTAAGGTAAGAATGTGAGTATTAACCCTAAAAAGCCAAAAAAGTAACAACATGAGAATCTGGCCCAACTTCCTTATCACTAAATAACACATAACAGCCGTAAAGCCACAGCACCTCCCATGTCACACAGCAACTTCTCACGCTAAATAAAGCTCAGCTTTCATCTCGAATGGTAGCTTTGGGAACACAGCAAGTATGGAGCAATCCTTAAACTGTTTACAGAGACAGTAAAACCAGGAACACATCCTTTCAGGATAAAAGCTGTTTTATGGTATATAAAGAAAGTCCCTCTTTGAAAGTTCAGCTAAAATTGAGAAGAGGACTTTGTAGTTCTATAGAAACTCTCATCCAAGCCTCTGAAAGCATTTTATTGACATGCACCTTTAATCTACAACCTCCTGAGGGAACACAGCAAGTTTTACTATTCCCATTTTACAGGGAGGAAAATCAAGGCAGAAAGATACCAGAAAAGGTTACACATTAGTTAAATGTCTTTGGTTGAAAGCAACAGAAAACAATTAGCCAATATAAGCAAAAAAAAATATATATATATATATAAACACACGTTTATGTGCTGTTCTGAGTCACTCAGTCTTGCTGACTTTTTGCAACCCCAGGGACTGTAGCCTACCAGGTTCCTCTGACCATGGGATTTCCCAGGCAAGGATACTGGACTGGATTACCTTTTCCTCCTACGAGGGATCTTTCTGACCAAGGGAAGGAATTCGAATCTCTGGCTCTTCAATTGGCAGGCAGGTTCTTTACCACCTCGCCACTTTGGAAACCCACACACAATTATATACAGTATGATTTTAGATAGACAGCTAGGTACTTAAATAGATAGATGATGATATGAGAAAATACATGACTATAAAGAAAACAAGCTGTGTCCTCCGCACCCTCAACTCCAGGCACCAAAGGAAAGCCTCTTCAGGGTGCTAGATGAAGCAGCTATAGCCATTCCTCATTCCTGTGTCACTCCATTCAAAAGTCAGATCCTAGAGACAGATGCCTGACCACTCTAGTTTGATCCTATGAGTGCTGAACAACATGGTTGAGGGGTAATTCCTAAAAGGAAAATCAAAAGGAAGAAAATGGATGTTGGACAGGCAGAAAAAAAAAAAAAAAAAAAACAACCTATGCGTATTATGGGGGCTTTCCAATCCGCCTGCCAATGCAGGAGATGCGGGAGATGCAGGGTCTATCCCAAGGTTGGAAAGATCGAATGCAACAGGAAATGGCAACTCACCCCAATACTCCTGCCTGGGAAATCCCAGGAACAGGGGAGCCGATGGGCTACAGTCCATGGGGTAGAAAAGAGTTGGACATGATTGAAGCGACTTAGCACGCACGTGCATATTATAAGATGGATGAAAATAAAGGGAAGAATTTACAGGTTTCTGTCTGCCTGTCTCTCTGCCATTCCTAGAATCAACCAGATGCTTCTAAAAGCCAGGGAGGATGTGTTTCTTTGGGTCTAACCCACAAACTGCCACAGAGCTGTGTTCAATAGGGGCTGAATGAATTCATGGACCATTTGTGTCATCCTTGACAAAATATTCAGGAATGACACCTGTCTACCATCTCTCTCCCCCAAGGTCCTACATGTTTCAACACTCCAGGCCACATTCTCCGTTCTTAGGACTCTTCCCAGGGGCAGTGACTGCTTTTCCTACCCACTAAATCCCCTGTTCCCTGAAGTTGTTCCTTCCTATGGATGGGTTCAAAACTAGTTCTGGTGTTGGCCATCCAGAACCAGCTATATCTCAAGTCTGATATCTCTTTTGCCTCAATTTTCTCGCTTGTCTAATGGGAATAGATAATAGTTCTACATTTTAGGGTTGTTATAAAGATTAAGAGAAATCTTTATAAAGAACTTAGGGTAACCTTGACACATACCGAGGCATTATTTGCTGTCATCATCAGCAATGCCATCTTCATCAAGACATCACCACTATCCTTGGTATGGACACTGCATAAAACCACTGAAAAAACACTGAGGTTTCAGCATTTATTCATAAGACCTCAGTTCAGTTCAGTCACTCAGTTCCGTCCAACTCTTTGCAGTCCCATGGACTGCAGCACGCTAGGCTTCCCTGTCCATCACCAACTTCTGGAGCCTACTCAAACTCACATGTTCACGAGTCAGTGATGCCATCCAACCATCTCCTGCTGCTGCTAAGTCACTTCAGTCGTGTCCGACTCTGTGCGACCCCATAGACGGCAGCCCAACAGGCTCCCCCATCCCTGGGATTCTCCAGGCAAGAACACTGGAGTGGGTTGCCATTTCCTTCTCCAATGCATGAAAGTGAAAAGTGAAAGGGAAGTCGCTCAGTCGTGTCCGACTCTTAGCGACCCCATGGACTGCAGCCTATCAGGCTCCTCCATCCATGGGATTTTCCAGGCAAGAGTACTAGAGTGGGTTGCCGTTGCCTTCTCCAACCATCTCCTAGCATGCACTAATTAATCTGTATCTAAATCTGAAATTTGACCTCCTTTAAACCCTCTGATTTCTGCCCCTCATCTTTGGGATGTGGTCCAGGGTTCTCTGGTTCTGGGCCTGTTTAGCATTCTAACCTCATCTTCCACCACTAAAATCACACACTTCATTTTCCAGTAACATCCAAGTATATATAAATGCCCCCACATCCAAGATAGTTCATACAAATTTCTATCTCTGTTTCCTTAATGTTTAGAATAGCCTTTCTCTTTCTCCCTCTCTCTTATCACAAATTTAGTTCATTTGCCAGCAAGGACAAGTTCAAGTACAACATACCCTAGAAACTCTCCCCTGCTTCCTCAATCCAGGCTAAGCTCCCCTCCCTCCCGTGCTTCCCTCTACCTCAGCATACAACAAATTCAGTTACAGAAGCTCTTGATTATGTGGCCATCCAGTCGACCTCATAGATTGCCGAAGTGAAAGAGAAAGCCACTCAGTGTGTCCAACTCTTTGAGATCCCATGGACTGTATCTCCAGGCCAGAATACTGGAAGGGGTAGCCTTTCACTGCTCCAGGGGATCCTCCCAACCCCAGGATCGAACCCAGCTCTCTCTCATTGCTGGCAGATTCTTTACCAGCTGAGCCACAAAGGAAGCCCATAGTTTGCCAAGGAACCATATAGGGAGGGTCTCCGCATCAAGCTCCATACACACTTACTGGACTGAAATCCTTCTCATTCCATCTGATTCAGTTGCAAGGTTAGTGGTCTATTTCCTTTGTTGACGAGGCACCTTCATTACATAAAAGTACTCCCATAAAGCTCTTATTTATCAAATAAATTCTATCTTAGTTGTACCCACACCAATCCCCCTTTCTCATCTGGATCCTATAAGAACCCTAGAGCTAACTAGATCTGGGAAAATGATGGAGGTGGGAGTGAAGTAAGGAGGCCACAGCCTCGGTTTTCATTTCTAGTCCCTGGTATTGCTGTTGCTTTATAGACGCCCTTTCTCAGTCGTCATCAATGAGCAGAGAGTGAGTGCTTACGCTAGCAGTCCCCCACCGCTGCACCAGCTCAGCCACAGGGAACTTTGCCAGAACTCCAGAGGCCACTGCTCTCAACCCTCAGGACAGCAAGGAGGTCAAACCAGTCAATCCTGAAGGAAATCAATCCTGAATATTCATCGGAAGGACTGATGCTGAAGCTCCAATACTTGGGCCACCTGATGCAAAGAGCTGACTCATTGAGGAAAAACCCTGATGCTGGGAAAGATTGAAGGCAAAAGGAGAAGAGGGCAACAGAGGGTGAGATGGTTCGATAGCATCACTGACTCAGTGGGCGTGAGTTTGAGTAAACTCGTGAAAATAGTGAAGGACAGGGAAGCCTGGTGTGCTGCAGTCCTTGGTATTGCAAAGAGTTGGAAATGACCTGGCAGCTGAACAACAACAACAGGCCAATATAATGACCACCACCACCTTCCAGTTGGACTGGTTCTCTCAATATCCGCACAATCACGCCCTGACCCAGGCCAAGAAGACACAGCTGTCTCACTGATTGTGTCCCCCACTGTTTTCCAACCCTGAAGAGGTCCCATCTCCACCTTAGACTATACTTCAGTGGGAATGTACCTTGAAGTAAAAATAAATAAATAAATACATGAGACTGAATGGAAAAGGGCCCACTCACTTATTTTTTTTTTCAGCCTTGGGGCCCCAAAAGGCTATTAACTGCCTTCATTAAGCTTAAAGAAAATTCTGATCTCCATAACCTAGAAAAGGATACCGTTCCTTTGCTTCCAGGGAATCTGCAGTAACATAAAAAAGAGACACAGGTAAGCTTCTCAATCACCCTGCTATGGTGCCCATTATTTCTAAAACCTACTATGTAACTTCGGCTAATCAGGTTTTGTTCCTCAAGGAATTCATCACATGATTGAGAAGACAGATGATTAGACAGAAAATTGGGCTTCCCTCATAGCTCAGTTGGTAANAGGGAATCTGCAGTAACATAAAAAAGAGACACAGGTAAGCTTCTCAATCACCCTGCTATGGTGCCCATTATTTCTAAAACCTACTATGTAACTTCGGCTAATCAGGTTTTGTTCCTCAAGGAATTCATCACATGATTGAGAAGACAGATGATTAGACAGAAAATTGGGCTTCCCTCATAGCTCAGTTGGTAAATCACCTTTCTGCAATGCAGGAGACTCAGGTTCAATCGCTGGGTGGGGAAGATTCCCTGGAGAAGGAAATGGCAACCCACTCCAGTATTCTTGCCTGGAGCAACCCATGGACAGAGGAGCTTGGCAGGCTACTGTCCATGGGATCACAAGAGTGGGTCATGACTTAGTGACTAAATCATCACCAGTGGACAGAAAACCAGTGTACAGTGACGCACAGTAGGACTGAGCAGGAAAGAAGTCCAAGACATGAAACAAACAAACAGCGTGGGCACCTGGCTCAGGCTAGCCCATCAGAAAAGTCGACAGCAGAGATGAGTCTTAGAGACCAGAAGACGCTGGGCGGGTCGGCAGGGAGGCAAAGCGAGAGAAGTGAGTTGGTTTGCTTTTTTTTTTCTTTTCCATTTAAACTGCATAAGCATTCTTCCTGTTGTTAAGTAGAGGGTAAAAGGAAGTCATTAAAGATCTTAAGCGTGAGAGGGACATGATGAGGAGGCAGTCTGGAGCGAAGCCAAGCCAGAAGCAGGAGGACCAGTTCTGAGCCTCAGTCCCTGCTTTCCTCCGGGCGAGCTGTCTGCTAATTATAACCTGCCCAGGAAACCACTGGCCCAGTAGCCTGTGATGACACAGCACTAAGGGGCTTCTGCTTTTGCTGGGATTCCTAACGAGCTTCACTTAAGAGAGGGCTTGACTTCTCCAGTCTCCAGTTCTTTTACCAATCCCCAGAAGCCACCTGAAGTCTCAGCCCCTGAGTATGCATGACCTGATTTCTGACCCAGGAGCATCCCCTCCACTGACAGTGTTTTCAGGGACCAAAGAGCAATTAGCTGAAAGGAAGAAACCCACAGAGGCACGGAGTTCCCCTTGGTTGAAGGAGAGGCATGTGCCAACCACAAATGGTGCAGCTTAAAGAACCATGGTGCTCCTTGACCTCGAAGACTGGACCTAAATGTATGGTTCTTTTGAGCCTGTCAGAAGCTGGAATGAGTCATAACCCAGCTTGGCTTGGTAGGGAGGGGCGGGCGGTGGGGTGTGAGTCACCGTGGAGAGAAGGACTTGTTAACATGAAGCTTAAGAGGGGCCTGCAGCAGATGGCGGTGGCATCTTCTGGTTTCTCCCCTTTCCTTTAAGACTCTGAGCTAAGCCAGGGGTTACAAAAGGAACTGTGTTGTGGCCTCTTATTAATGAGGCTAGACAATTAGAGGAAAGAGAAAAACATACCAGGAACAGGGATAACCCAAGGGAACCAGAACTTCAGATTTTTTTTTTTTTTTTCAATTAATGAAAAGACAGGTTTTGTTTTTCTTCCAAGAAATGCAACTTGGCAACTGCATGGCACTATAGGAAGTGTACGTGTGATCCCTGGAGCCAGGTTGGTCATGTTGAACTCTCCCTGTTGCCACCCTCTAGCTATGGCACTTTACAGGCCGGTTGCCAGATCTGTCTGAGCCTTAGTTTCCTTATCCATCTGATGGGTTTAAGCAATGCATTAATGCTGGCCATGAATGAAAAATTACTGCGTGCCAGGCAACGGACATGGTGTCTTACTTACATCATCTCAAATGATTCCCATTCCTATTCTATAATAATATATTCATTTTAGGGTTACTGGGAGGATTAAACGACTGTCTCACTGCCTTAGCACAATAAAGGAGCTAAACGCTTTTGTTGTTTCATCACTAAGTTGTGTCTGACTCTTTTGCAATCCATGGACTGTAACCTGTCAGGCTCCTCTGTCCGTGGGATTTTCCAGGCAAGAATACTGAAATGGTTTTCCATGTTCTTCTCCAGGAGATCTTCCTGATCCAGAGATCAAACCCACATCTCCTGCACTGGTAGGTGGATTTTTTGCCACCGAGCCACCAGGGAAGCCCAGGGGCTAAATAGATATTAACCACTGTCATTTTTATTTTTAATCTATAAGGAAGCTGAACTATCTTGAGTTCTAGGTTTTCTCTGGACACATTTACTTTAGTTAAATCTGTACATTTTTCCCTTGGGGGAAAACAAAACAACAACAACAACAAAAAAATCTGCTTTTATTTTGACCATTCTTATATTGCTTTCCTTTATTTAAATTTTTTCATCCATGTGAACATTGCATATATCATCCTTATTCTGATTTATAACATATGGTATCTTAGAACTTGACTAGGACATAACAGTGAAAAGTCAAACTGTTTAAGCAACAAAGAAACTGGAATAACACTGTTTTTAATCGTACCTATTATCGTAAAAGCTTGAAGGTAGAAAGAAGCAGCTCACCTGGTTTTATGGAAATGACCTTCAGATTGTACAAATTGGATCCATTTGGCACTGGAAGCCGTATCCGAATCTAGATTTTAACAGAGGAGTGAGAAGGAGGAAGGAGAAAGAAGCTTCTCCACCAGACTCCTCCTCATTGGAAGTGGGATCCTTAGGTAGGCTTGTTTATTGCAGAAAACAAAATTCTTTAATAATTTATGGGGCTTCTCAGGTGGCTCAGTGGTTAAGAGAATCCGGCTGCCAGTGCATGAGGTCCAGGTGCAATTCCTGGGTTGGAAGATCCCTTGGAGTAGGAAATGGCAATCCACTCACAACTTATTATATAATTTTGCCCTCTGTAAGAAACAAGCCTGATCAAAGGAATCCCACTTCAAATAATTTATATATTGTTGCTGCTGTTGCTGCTAAATCGCTTTAGTTGTGTCCGACTCTTTGTGACCCCATAGACAGCAGCCACCAGACTCCTCTGTCCCTGGGACTCTCCAGGCAAGAGTACTGGAGTGGGTTGCCATTTCTTTCTCTAATACATGCATGCATGCTAAGTCGCTTCAGTTGTGTCCGACTCTGTGCGACCCCATGGACAGTAGCCTACCAGGCTCCTCTGTCCATGGGAATCTCCAGACAAGAATACTGGAGTGGGTTGCCATTTCGTTCTCCATTATATATTGTTAATAAGCTGGGTAACATCACTGACTCAACGGACATGAGTTTGAGTAAACTCCGGGAGTTGGTGATGGACAAGGAGGCCTGGTGGGCTGCAGTCCATGGAGTCGCAAAGAGTTGGAGACGACTGAATGACTGAACTGAACTGACTGAAGGACCTGGGCTCTGGACCCAGAGAACCTGGGCTTGACTCCTGGTTCTACACACTTTTGTGACCTGGTAGGTTAAGGAACTTCTCTATGCCTCCGTTACCTCATCTGTGAAGCGAAGACAGAGCTTCAAAGTGTGTCTGGTTCGTAAACAGCACTCCCTAAATCTTATCACATATCCCCCTGTTGACCTCATTCTATGGATGAGTAAGTAGGCTCAGAGAAGCTGTGACTTGCCCAAGATAACACAGCAAGGAATAAGGGCAGAGCTCCTACCTCCTGCCTCAGCTGCCATCCCTTACTAGCCCACCACACTGCAAGGGGTTGGGAGAAGAGGACGAAGCTTCCCTGAGAGGTCTGTAAACAGCCTTGGGAACTGATGTGGGACTATGCACAGCTCTAAGAGCGGATTGCTTGTAAGTTCCTAAAGCACAGTGAAGTGAAAGTCGCTCAGTCGTGTCTGGCTCTTTGTGACCCCGTGGATTATACAGTCCATGGGATTCTCCAGCCCAGAATACTGGAGTGGGTAGCCTNTGGGAACTGATGTGGGACTATGCACAGCTCTAAGAGCGGATTGCTTGTAAGTTCCTAAAGCACAGTGAAGTGAAAGTCGCTCAGTCGTGTCTGGCTCTTTGTGACCCCGTGGATTATACAGTCCATGGGATTCTCCAGCCCAGAATACTGGAGTGGGTAGCCTTTCCTTTCTGCAGGGCATCTTCCCAACCCAGGAATAGAATCCAGGTCTCCCTCATTGTAGGTGGATTCTTTACCAGCTGAGCCACAAGGGAAGCCCAAGAATACTGGAATGGGTAGCCTACCCCTTCTCCAGGGGATCTTCCCAACCCAAGAATCGAAATGGGGTCTCCTGCATTGCAGGAGGATTCTTAGAACTCATTTAATGCGTCTCGTATTCCCAGTGTCTGGCAGTGTCCGGACCAGAGTAAGCACTAGAGGAATATTTGTAGAATGAGTACTAAAGAGGGGTATGAGATAATTTAGGGATGGGAATAATGTCAGTATCAAGACTTTTGAAACAGGATAAATAAGCTGGACTCAGTGGGTGGCCATCATCCAGATTTCTAGGAAAAGAAGGATAGGCTGCCCCGCCCC
>SJYA01012059.1:0-12101 GCA_006410615.1 Neotragus moschatus
CCATCCCCACATCCAGCTGCTGACCTGGTCCTCAGCCGCGTGCCATCCATCTGCCCAGCATACACGTAGCAGATAATTATCTGGCCATTCACCCACGATCATCCAGCTGGTAACAACTAGTACATCCACCCAGTCATCCATTTGTCCATCAACAGTTCATGGATCCACCCATCCATCCAACCAGGAATCCGTCCCCCACACCCTAGCCCTAACCACCCATGCTCTGAACTTAGTCACTCAGTCAAGTCCAACTCTTTGCAACCCCATAGACTGTAGCCCACCAGGCTCCTCTGCCTATGGAGATTCTCCGGGCAAGAATCCTGGAGTGCACTGCCATGCCCTCCTCCAGGGGATTTTCCTGACCCAGGGATTGAACCCAGGTTTCCTGCATTAAGGGCAGATTCTTTACCATCTGAGCCACCAGGAAGCCCCCTACAACCACCTATACAACCATTTATTCAATAACTTAACCACATATCAATCACATATCACCTCCGGTCTACAACCCAGGAACTACCCCAGCCTCCCACTCACATATCCATCCAACCAGCCAACACTCACTCGTTCAAACAACCCACCACCCACCCATCCCTCGATCTACCATTTTTTCTCTGAGGTCCCACAGCACCCTCCTGTCCAGCGCCCTCTATGGTGCTGGCTGCTTCTGCATCACCTCTCAGGCTCCTTCACCTCCGTTCTCACAACTAGGAATTACCAAGAAAACACACCTCTGACACTGAGGGTGGCCCTGGCTGCCCTGGCTTGTCCATGCTCAGAGCTCAGAGCTGCCCCTGAAAACCTCACTGCTGGGGACCCTCAGCCCCCAGGAGCCGCACAGAGGCTGGGGGAGCTGGGGCAGGGCTGTGACAGCCAAGCTTCTGTCTCATCCCCCTGCCACTGCAAGCCCTCAAGAAGGGGCAGCCAAGGCACCTCCCCCAAATGGAAAGGAGAGAGAGAGAGAGAGAGAGAGGCCTTGTTTACCCCGGAGGCAGGGAGCACGTGGCCACCCCACAGGGAGAGAAGGGGCAGCACAGAGTATCAGGAGGACAGAGGGTAGCCTGATGCCCTGGGAGCCATGGGCCCTCCATGCGCCCCAGTCCCCTGCTCCCAGACCCCGGATAAGGTCCCCAGGCTGGCAGGCCGTGAAGGTGCCGAGGAGGGCGGAGACATGGGCAGACCAGGCTCCTCTTGGAATCCCCTCAGGGGTGCCAGGCTGATGGCCGTGCCCAGGGCACCGAGCTAAGGGGGTCTACGTCTCCCTGGAGGAATCACCCCTTGAACTAGCTTTTCCTTCCTGGTTTTCACAGCAATCTGAGCCCAGAAATGGCTTTGAGAAGCCCCAGGGTGACCTCTCCTAGCTGGTTCCGCGCTGAAAGGTGGCCCAGCACTGCTCTGTGCATCCCTGGGATCATCCCTGGGGAGGGGGGGGCGGGTGGAGCAGGACGTGTGTCCCACAGGAGCAGTCAGCCAGTCAAAGGCAGTGCACCTGCACTCACGGTCACCTGCTCTGCAGTCCTGGGCAGGGGCTTCAGCCCGCCTCTCGCTGGGACAGAAGAGGAAACCAGACCCCCATGGAGGGAGCTGTCCTCCGCACGGGAGGGTGAGTGGCAGCCAAAAAGAGCATCAGCCTCGAGGCTGTCAAAACTGCACAGGAAGACAAGCTCGGGACCAAGGGCTTAGACGAACATCCTTTTTCTCAAATAGACTTGCTGAGCCACGCGAGGAAGAAGACAGGGTCTGCTGAGTGCTCACCCAGGCAGGCAGTGGTGGTGCGCCCGCACTAGAGGCTCAGTCCTTCCCAGCTGGGTGCCCCACAGGCCAAGTGCTCCACGCGGGACGCAGCTGCGTCAGGACAGGGGCCTGGCCCAGCCCCGGCCACCAGCAGCCTCACCTGCGGACTGGGGGTGTCTACATGGAGGGCACCATTCCCCGGGAGCACCAAGCCAGCAAGAGGGCACCATCACCCCGGGAGCACTAAGCCAGCAAGTAGACAATTATCCCCAATTCAAAGTGGTCAGGCCTCACGTGAGGTCACTCTCCCAAGGTCTCGTGTTCAGAGAAGCCGAGACGTGAAGCAGGCCACCCAGCTCCGGTCTGTTCTGTCACCACTAAACTGTTCATTCATCACTAACATCTGTGCTGCGGGCCAGGCACCTGAGTCCACGTGATCTCATCTCCTTCGCACGAGACTCCAGGACAGGAATAGTTTTCTCCACGTTGAAGAGGGTGAGGATGAGACAGTCAGGCTGAATCACACAGCTGCCTGCCGCAGTGCCAGGTTCTGACGGGATGAGTCAAGCCTCTGAAACTGAAAACAAGAGAGTTTATGCCGGACCACTTAACCCTTCCAGGAGGATGGAGCCAGCAGAACACACTTTAACACAACGGCACATAATGGAGACAGGCGCCACCGGCGCTTGTTCTTGTTCAGTCTCAAGGTCGTGTCCAACTTTGCGACACCATGAACTGCAGCATGCCAGGCTCCCTTGTCCTTCACTGTCTCCTGGAGTTTGCACAGATTCGTGTCCATCGAGTCAGTGATGCCATCCAACCATCTCATCCTCTGTCGCCCCCTTCTCCTCCTGCCTTCAGTCTTTCCCAGTATCAGGGTCTCTTCCAATGAGTCAGTTCTTCACATCAAGTGGCCAAAGTATTAGAGCTTCAGCATCAGTCCTTCCAATGAATATTCAGGACTGATTTTCTTTAGGATGGATTGGTTGGATCTCCTTGCAGTCCAAGAGACTCTCAAGGGTCTTCTCCAGCACCACAGTTCAAAAGCATCAATTCTTTGGCGCTCAGCCTTCTTTATGGTTCAGCTCTCACATCCATATAGTTCAGCTCTCACTGGAAAAACCATAGCTTTGACTAGATGGACCTTTTTCAGCAAAGTAATGTCTCTGCTTTTTAACATGCTGTCTAGGTTGGTCATAGCTTTTCTTCCAAAGAGCAAGCATCTTTCAGTTTCATGGTTTCATGGTTCTGCAGTGATTTTGGAGCCCAAGAAAATAAAGTCTGTCACTGTTTCCACTTTTTCCCCTTCTATTTGCCATGAAGTGATGGGACCAGATGTTTAATGCTGAGTTTTAAGCCAGGTTTTTCTCTCTTCTCTTTCACCTTCATCAAAAGGCTCTTTAGTTCTTCTTCATCTGTATAAGAACAGACAGACTGATAGATGGGGCACGAGAGAGTCCAGAAACCCACCCACCTCTGTGCGATCGGTCACTTGACCTGCAGCAAAGGTGATACCTCAATGCTGTGTCAGGACAGACAGGGAGGACCATCCTTCAAACAACAGCACTGAGTCGACTGGATAGTCAGATGGAAAAAAGATCTTGACCCCTACCTCACACCGTACACAACAGTAAATCCCAGGTGGGCTGAGACCTACACATGAAACATAGAACAATAAAGCTCTTAGAGGAAAACACAAGTAAATGTCTTCATGACTTCAGCCTAAGCAACGATTTCTTAAACAAACACAAAAAGCATTCACCTCCAAATGTCTGACAAATTAAACCATATTGGAAAAAATGTCTCGTCATCAAAGACACTGTAAGGAGCCATGCAATACGTGCAAGTGAAAAGCGGCTTAAAACAGGTAAAGAATTGATACAAATGGGCGCAGAGATGTTGACAACAGCAGGGAAAAACGGACGGAAACGTGACGGGCACTTTGCAAAAGAGGAAACTCGTGGAGACACGCATTTCAGAAGGTCTGCAACATCACTGCTGCTGAGTCGCTTCAGGTGTGTCCGACTCTGTGCGACCCCATAGACGGCAGCCCACCAGGCTCCCCCGTCCCTGGGATCCTCCAGGCAAGAACGCTGGAGTGGGTTGCATTTTCCTTCTCCAATGCGTGAAAGTGAAGTCACTCAGTTGTGTCCAACTCTCAGCGACCCCATGGCTGCGGCCCACCAGGCTCCTCCGTCCATGGGATTTTCCAGGCAAGAGTACTGGTTACCAGGAAATTGTGAATTTTCAAACCACCATGTGACACACTTTCCGTACCCACCAGCCTAATTAAAATGAAAAGACGGGTAATCCCAAGTGCTGGCAAGGCTGTGGCCCAGCTGGCCCCCCACACTGCTGCTGGTGGGGGCGGAAGTGGTGCTGTCCCCTTGGAAACACGCTTGGTGGAACACTCGCCCACCCCACGATCCCAGGGTTCCACCCGGGACATGCCAGGGAAACACACCCCGGAGGTGCCACAGACTCCTGCCGGAACATCCACAGCAGCTGCTATGGTGATAGCCTCGGGCTGGAGCCGCCCAACGCCCACAGTGGACACGCAGCCCTGGTGAGGAGGAAGAGGAGGACTCACTCACCACCCGGCCCCCCGGGGAGTGAGGAGGCGGGCCTGTGTCCTGCCAAGGGCAGGAAACCCAGCCCTACCCCCGGAGCTGGAGGGAAGCGTCTGCTGGGTGCTCAGTGCTCCTTCTCTTACCCTGAGCACTGTGCTGGCCACAGAGCACGTCCGGCTCGTAGAGACCCACTTACGATGCGAAATATACAGATATGCGTGCTACTGTGGGCTTCCCTGATGGCTCACTTGGTAAAGAATCCGCCTGCAGGAGACCCTAGTTCAATTACTAGGTCAGAAAGATACCCTGGAGAAGGGGTAGGCATGTATTAGTGTCCTGGGGGTGCCGTAACACAGACCAGGGACCTAGAGAGAAATTGACTCGGTTCCAGAGACCAGAAGTCCGAGATCAAGGTGTCGGCGGGGCCGGCTCCTCCGGCGGCCTCTCTCCAGGCTTCTGGTGGTTGCCAGCACCTTCCACGACCCTTGGATTGTGGAAGCACCACTCTGATCCCTGGCTCCGTCCTCACTGGCCTCCTCCCTGGGTGTGTCTGCATCCACATGTCCCCTTTTGACAGAGACACGGGTCAGACCGGGTAAGAGCCCACACTGACGGCCTCTTCCTAAGCAGCGATGACTACACCGACCCCGTCGCCAGGTGGCCACGCTCTGGGTCCTGGGGGTGGAGACTTCAGCACGTGGATCCTGGAGGAACACAAAGCCACAGTGATGCATACGTGTCGACACAGCACATGTGGCTGCGGTAAAAGTGGGGCTTTGAGTTAACAATGAAAGTCGCCGAAGTGTGTTAAACGTGTATGGCCAGCTGGGCACAGCTCCGTGTATTTTGCAAGCATTACGTCACCTTCAGACCATTGCTCCAGATCCTTGGAACGGAGGCGCAGATTTGGGGTGCAGTGGAGAGAAAGGGAAAGGGCCTGTCTGAGGCCTACCCCGGGGCACCTGCCCTCCGGAGGATGTGCCAGGCTCCTGTGACATGTCCATGGGGCACTGCAGCTCAGAGCAAGACCCACACGGAAGTCTGGCTCAGCCGGGCCTGGGCTCTGATACGTCTTCCAGCAGCTCCTACATCCTCGGAGGAAAGAGAGAGGCGTGGCCCCACAGCTCTGTCTTTAGACGGACAGGACGCTGTGCAGGAGACTTAAGAGACCTGAGTTCGATCCTGGGGGGTCGGGAAGGTCCCCTGGAGGAGGGCACAGCAACCCACTCCAATATCCTTGCCTGGAGAATCCCATGGACAGAGGAGCCTGGAGGGCTACAGTCCATGGGGTCGCAAAGATTCAGACACAACTGAGTGACTTAGCGTGCACAACGCTGAACCGGACCAGGATGAAAACCAGACCGGGAGGCTGGGCACTGCTGACCCAAGCCAGTCGGCTATCTGCCCTCTCCTGTCCTCATGCTTTCAAGGCTCAAACTCGCCTTTCTTTCATCGCAGCTCAAAACAACAGAACCCCAAACAGAACCCTAGATAAGCCCCTCTCTGGATCTGAAGAAACGCAACGCAGTGGCTGTAATAAACCTATAAGGGAGGAAGAGATGGCAGGCTTGATGGCAGGCTGGGAGCTGGAGAAAAGCAAAACCGTGATACAGAGGGAGAGTTTGAGAAACATTTTCAAAATGAAAAGGAAAAGAAAAACATGGAAGCAAGAAGCCAGGGAGGATGGTGGTCTCACATCAGCTCAGTGCAGCTCAGTCGCTCCGTCGTGTCCAACTGTTTGCGACCCCATGGACTGCAGCTCACCAGGCCTCCCTGTCCATCACCAACTCCCAGGGCTTGCTCAAGCTCATGCCCATCAAGTTAGTGATGCTGTCCAACCATCTCATCCTCTGGTCTCGCATCGCCTGACCCCAATTCCCAGGAACTCCCAAAGGAGGTAGAAAAGGAAGCGGCAGAAGCACCCAGAAACAAGACTGCAGGGAAAAGTGAAAACTCAGGCAGAGCAGCAAAATGTGATCAGGCGATCCATTTTCAGGAAAATCGAGGCGTCTGAAAAGCTCCCAAGAGGAAAAATAAGTAGATGGTCTTGAAAGAAGCTGCAGGCAAGTTGCGCTCACGTTTCCCACCAGAATGAAGGCTGCCAGAGGACGGCACGTCTGTGCAGGAAGCATCAGGACCTAAGATCGGAAAGATGCCCCCACAAACGTGATTCTTCAAAGACCCACGGGATCCGTTTTAAATCATACGACGAGGAGGTGTTGTGCTAGAAAGTGCATGTCGGGGAAGTGGGAGCCAGATACAAGATGAAAGTACTACCCACTGGGGAGAACGTTGCTGCCAACACTGATTTAAAACGAAGTTATTAATTCAACAGCGCCAACCAAACAGAATGCCTTTAACACCTCAGGGTGATTTAAACGTTAAAGCAGGAAGAGTGAGGTTTCCAGGTTCTGAGGACTTCGATGCACTCAGAGAAGGGATGAGGGGGAAGAGAAGGTTCTTCCACCATGGGCCAGCAGTTAAGAGCCCGCCTTCCACTTCAGGGGGCAGGGCTTCCTTCCCTGATTGGAGAACTAAGATCCTAGGTACCGTGAGATGCAGCCAAAAAATGTTTTAAAATAAAAATAAGCAATTAAAAAAAAAGAGAGAGAGAGAAAGGGGAAAGCCTCTGTCTTCCATAGAAGGGGGTCAGAAGTTATTCTTTAGATTTTGATTATTAGAGAAACGTAAATGTAGGACTGTTTGTTTAAAAAAGAAAGACAAGTGGTAGAATAAAAAGCATGATGTCTGCCTTCTAAACCGTGACAACAGATATTCTTTGCTAAAAGGGAAAAGGCTGTGGACAGAAAAAGACAAAACAGAAGCAATCACCTCTAAGATGAAAGAGTCTGAAAAAGAACGAATCACCGAATCCGAGTGCTATACACTCGAAAGCTACACAGCATTGCCAATCAGCTGTACTTCAGTTCCTAAAAATGAAAAGAAACTACAACCCAGCAAAGAAAGGGAAGGAGGAAAAAATTAAAATGCTGTCAAGAACTCACATCAGGATTTCTGCTTCTTTTTTTTTTAACAACACTGCAATGTCTTACTACATATGAGAGACATCAGAAAACACAATAACGCAGTAGAGTATAAAACTTAAAGATAGGAAAGAGCACAGATCGAAAAAATATATAGAAAGCTGCCTTTAGTCAAGAAAAATCGAGTTTATAGCAAAAAACACTCCATGTGAACACGGGGGGTCATTTTTACGGTGTTCAAATATGCAAACGAAGATGGAGAGTGATAAGAAACGTCTGTGAGCTGACCGAGACAGCAAGAAGACACCAAAGGAACAGGAAAATATTATCCACGCAGGGAGGCAGGATGAGGTCTGCTCTGTGGGGCCAGACGAACGAGGGCGGCAGGCCGGAGACGAGCCAGCAGGTGGGCGAGGCGGGCACCCTGCAGGGCGCACACTCAGATTCCCGCGGACTCAACGTGGATCTCCACCAGTACTGGAAACAGAGGTTATACAGCTCTTATTTTCTTATCACCACGTGACGAGTCTACAGACAACAAACGTTTAAGCAAAAAAGTCCCCCACTTAGAAATGCAAAAGTTTTGGAGCAAGATGGACATGAAGCAATGCACTGTTTATAATAAAAAATAAATATAAGGTACTAAAGATCCAAACGTACGAGACACAGCCAGAACTGTCAGCAGGCATAAATCCATAGCTATACGAGCTAAGGCAGTTTTTAAAAGACTAAAGAAATATGCTTGGCGTTCAGCTGGGGAGTCTGGAAAATACTCCTGATTTGAAAGGCTGTTTGGCCAGCAGCCCTTGGCAGACCCCGAGACGTCCCACTGGAGGGAAAGCCATCCACGGAGAGGGCCACTTGCACAGAACCACCAGCTCCTGCATCCGACGAGCGACCCGCGCTGGGGACACTGGGGAGAGAATCACCGCAGGACTGCCCCTCACCTGCACCCACCCCCATCAGGCGACCCCGTGTCTGGGCTCCAGAGGGGACCCCTGCATCCTTCTACCATGCCACAGCGCCTTTTGGGGTGACAGTCACAGTCCCCCCTCCTTCTGCGCCACCGAAACCTATCACCACCGTTCACTGTGGCCCAAGAACCTTGCACCCAGCTTGATGGGCTGAAAAAAGAAAGAAAGTGAAAGTCACTCAGTTGCACCTGACTCTGTGACCCCATGGACTATACAGTCTGTGGAATTCTCCAGGCCAGGATACTGGAGTGGGTAGCCGTTCCCTTCTCCAGGGGATCTTCCCAACCCAGGGGATCAAACCCAGGTCTGCTACATTGCAGGCGGGTTCGTTACCAGCTGAAACACAAGGGAAGCCCAAGAATACTGGAGTGGGTAGCCTGTCTCTTCTCCAGGGGATCTTCCCAAACCAGGGATTGAACCCAGGTCTCCTTCATTACAGGCAGATTCGTTACCAGCTGAGTCGCCAGGGCTGATGGGCTGAAGTGTTTCCCAAATCCGTATATTGACACCCTAACACCTAGGACCTTGGAAGGTAACTATGCTCAGAGAGAGGGGTTTTAAAGAGGTGAGTGAAGTAAAATGAGGTCATTGGGGTGGGTCCTAATCTAATTCGATTGATGTCCTTATCAGATTAGGACACAGACACGCACAAACGGACCCAGAGAAAGGATGCCTTTCTACAAGCCAGGGAGAGAGGCCCCAGAAGAAACCAATGTGTCCACATCTTGATCCCAGACTCCCGGCCTCCAGGGTGGTGAAAAGATAAATTTCTGCTGTTTGAGCCTCCCAGTTAGCAGTACTTTGTTACTTAGCCTGAGCTGATTAGTGCAACACCCCAGGAAGCAACAGCCCTCGGGTGTGCCGGAGGATACCAGCGGCATCCTGAGAGTGCACCCAGCTGAGCTCCGCCTGCTCATGGGAGTTCACCGTCCAGGGCCACTCTCCGAGGGGCTGTCTGCCCTCAAACACAGCAGCCTGGGTGCTTCCCCACTTGCAGACCAATTACAGAAAATCTGAGGGAAAACCACACAGAATGAGGACTGGGAAAGACACTGGGATGCCTGGCAAAGCTGTGATGAAGCAGACAGTGAATCGGGGAGATGATTGGCCCCTTTTCCCACCCTGCGGCTCCACCGTGAGGACTGGTCCCCACCTTCCCGCCACATCCTCTTCCCCGCCCGTCACAGCTCACCCAGCAGTCGGGCACCTGTTGCCAGGTTGCTGCCCCGCCTCCTCCCCAGCAGGAGGTCAGGCACCAGAGAGAGAAAGCCAGGACACACTTGCAGGTCCAAGCCAGACAGACTGAATGCCTGCCTTCAAATACTTGGTATTCGTGGGGAGACAGAAGATGTACACAGTAAATAGGCTGTATCCTTACAGGTCAAATCCTGTGCGACTACCACGCCCGAGGGCAGTGCTGGAGCTTCAGGACAGAGGGCATCCTGGAAGCCTGCGGGGGGGAGGCGGCGCTTGAGTTTCGTCTTGAAGACTGAGCAAGAAGGCCAGGGATGGGTGACTGCTCGTGGCTGGGGAGGTGAGGATGGGTCGTGTGGCCACTTCCGGGCCGAATGAAGAGCCAGGGCAGGTCACCCGGGCTGGGCAGGAACAGCAGCCAGACAGCCGTCAGTGTCTCTGATTTCCAGCCCTCCCCCTCACCAGCCGCCGCTGCCATCCACCCACCCCTGCAGGCCCTCCAGGACTTGCTGGCCGTCACCCCTGTGGGTGTTGCAGGGGATGCTGGGCTGACCGCTCTGGGGGTTGCCTTTCTCCACTCTCCCTGCGCGCCCCCTGCACCCGGCCTGCTACCTGCAGGCCTCCCACCGAAGTCTCACCCCCGCTGCAGCTCCGTCCCTCCTGGCTGGGTTCTCCCGCAGCTTCGCCGGGATGGGCCAGGAGAGCTTGGCTTCCTTCTTGGCAATCACTGCACTTCTGAGATCTGCAGATCCAAGCATTTCATTAGTCTGCAAACACCGCATCTCTACAAATACTGCTTCTGCTTCCCGCCCCACCGCCCGCCCCAGCCCCCACCCCCATCTGCTGGAGGCCATCACACACATGCCAGCCTGGTCGTGCTTTTGTGCGTGCCAAGCCGCTTCAGTCGTGTCCGACTCTTTGCAACCCTGAGGAGTATACCGTCTGTCCGGCTCCTCCGTCCACGGATTTCTCCAGGCAAGAAGACTGGGGTGGGTTGCCATCTCCTTCTCCAGGGGATCTTCCTGGCCCAGGGATTGAACCCATGTCTCTTGCGTCTCCTGCACTGGCAGGCGGGTTCTTTACCACTAGCATCTCCTGGGAAGCCCCATCAGCCTGTTCACCTCCCTGCTTTCCCCTCCAGCGTGTCCTGCGTGCTTGGGGTTCTGGTGGCCCCAGCGGCCACTCAAAGCCTTCTAACAAATGGTATTTGTTTTGCTGTGGTCTTCATCTGGCTTTTCCCATTCTCAGCAGGAAGCAGCGATCCAAAAACATTTTTAATTAAGGCCCCAAACCTGGCCCAGTCAGAAACAATGCAAGCTGCCAAGCGGCAGGGCTGGTGAGCCCAGCACAAGGGCCAAACGCGCTGAGTCTCCGCGGACGCCAGGGCCCGCGCCAGCCAGCATGCTTGCCCATCACTCCTTTCTCACCTGAACACGCAGCCTGGAAACGGATCGGCCCCCTGCTCACCGAGATTCTGCCTGGACCCAGAGCCCACCCTTCCGTCTAGCAGGCAGGTTCCAGAGTACGAACCACAGGAGGGGCTGGCAGACCTGGGAAGACAGGGGCCAAGAGGCGCCGTGGGAGTGAATAGGGCCAGGAAGGGGACGCGTGGAGGGAAGGGAGGAGAGTCTCACCTCACCATGACCTGGGCTGGGGGGGCCCTTGCCAAGACAGGTGGCAAGCTGTCCAGGGCCCTCGACGGGGAGGACTTGGTGCCGCTCAGCACCCTGGGAGGTTCATGCGCGGCAACACAAACAAACCCCCCAGACGCAAGGAAAAGCGCGTTTCCTCCCGTCTCTCACCTAGATCAGTCACACCAGACACCGTGTGTTAGCGGCTGTTGCTCAGTCGTTCAGCTGTGTCTGACTCTTTGCAACCCCCTGGACTGCAGCACGCCAGGCCTCCCTGTCCTTTACCAACTCCCGGAGCTTGCTCAAGCTCACGTCCATCGAGTTGGTGATGCCATCCCACCATCTCATCCTCTGTCGCCCCCTTTTCCTCCTGACCCCAGTCCCTCCCAGCATCAGGGTCTTTAGCAATGAGTCGGCATTTCACATCAGGTGGCCAAAGTACTGGAGCTTCAGCTCCAGCATCAGTCCTTCCAGTGAATATTCAGGACTGATTTCCTTTAGGATGGACTGGTTGGATCTCCTTGCAGTCCAAGGGACTCTCCAGAGTTTTCTCCAACACCATAGTTCAAAAGCATCAATTCTTCGGTGCTTACCCTTCTTTATGGTCCAACTCTCACAGCCATACATGACCACTGGAAAAACCATAGTCTTGACTAGAAGGACCTTTGCTGTCAAAGCAATGGCTCTGCTTTCTAATATGCTGTCTAGGTTGGTNTAGTTCAAAAGCATCAATTCTTCGGTGCTTACCCTTCTTTATGGTCCAACTCTCACAGCCATACATGACCACTGGAAAAACCATAGTCTTGACTAGAAGGACCTTTGCTGTCAAAGCAATGGCTCTGCTTTCTAATATGCTGTCTAGGTTGGTCATAACTTTTCTTCCAAGGAGTAAGCGTCTTTTTATTCCATGGCTGCAGTCACCATCTGCAGTGATTTTGGAGCCTAGAGAAATAGTCTGACACTGTTTCCACTGTTTCCCCGTCTATTTCCCATGAAGTGATGGGACCGGATGCCATG